>JAOVVI020005399.1:0-16549 GCA_028571085.2 Nepenthes alata
CGAAATAAAATCTCGAAAGCTTCTTCTCGCATCCTCCTTTAGGCACGAGACACATCTTGTCATGGCTCGTCCAAAGGGTATCACCACTGATCTTCATAAAAGATTCTCCTACATATAGGAGTTTCGCTAGGAATCCAAACCTGACAGCAAATAGAGGAAATCCCTCTGGCCCAATCTTCATACTGACATCCGCGTTATACCACCTTCATGCGAAAATCCTCCAGATAGTGCTGCATCCCCAACTTTGCTTTGAGAAATGCACTTATGCACAATCCAAACATACCTAGATCTTTCTTAGGAGTATCAATAAGTGCTACCAATCTTTTTAATCCATTAGGGATCGACTCTATTCTAAGGACGCCAATAACATTTCAATCATCGAAAAACTTTTAACATATCTCCAATCATAACCAATCAGAACCAAAAAACTCCACAATGCCACGACTTCAGCTGGTCATTTTTAATTGCCACTACTTTCACCTTCTTCGAATTTTTAAATGCCGCATTAAGAACCATATAAACCAAAATGACACCCCCTCAAAATTTGCTGCAGACTTCCTAATCGGATCTCATATTTCTCAAATAAATCAGAACATCATTGACAAAATAATCATAACTAACCCAAACACGGTCAAAATTTTCAATCGATATTATTTACACAAGGCAATAAATATTGGACAACCCAAAAGCTCCATCATAATTTGCAATGATCACACCCTGACCTGAAAGCTATCATATGCACATCCTCCCACTAAACCCTCAATTAAGGATACCCCGAGCACCACTCGTTCTTAGAGAAAACTCAAAATTTCTTCAAATGGATCCAATAAATTGTCGATCTTTAAGGGCTAATACAAATTTGATTTTCAATTAACCCAAACATAAATCTATCGGTCCATCTTTCTTTACAAGAAAGCACTGAAACACTCCACGCCAAGACACTTGGCCAAACAAAACACTTCTCTACAGATTCTACAGTTGTTATCTCCATTTCTTCAACTCAGATAAGGCTACCATGCACAGAGCCTTTGAAATAGGTACAAATTCAAGCACAATATTGATAGCAGATTGATCACCTGATACGGGAATAATACAGTCAAATTCTCTGGAAGAACATCTTCAAGTTCATAGATGGTCAAAAATGCCTTCAATGATTACAGAATAACTCCCATATGTGACCATGTATGCCAAATGAGCTCAGCACCCATCTTCAATAGATGACTTACTCATAATGCCGAAATCAACTCTTAAGCCTTCTTACCCATCCTTCCTTGAAATTTTGATGACTCGTAGTCCAAAATACATAATGAAAAGGCCCTGTCAAAATAGCCTTCCACGACTGAAGGTCAGGCTCTAACTTCATGAGCCATAACTATAAATGCTTCATCTAAAATCGCCTGACTTCTATCCGGACGTCTGAAATCCAAACTCCTGGGACTTGAACGATCCTCGACAAATGATATATCTGGCTACAATTGAAGCAGACTCTATTCTGATGAAGAAAACTCATCTCACGTACATCTTCCCACTAAACTTGCAAGCTGATCTTGCAGCTCGAATTTTGGGGAAGAAGATTTTACTTTATCTAACTTCCTTTAACTTGTCCTTTGGAGAATAACGAACCCATCCTTCGAGTTCTGATTCCAATACTTTGATTTCTTTTGAAAATTCTAATCCCGAAACTGTTCCTACTCGATCAACAAATTTGGTCCAACTCCTCGCCAAAAGTCAAGAGTCGGAAAGGCACCGACTGCTTCCAAATTAAATCTTGAAATCTTCAACTACTATCGTGCTACAACAAACCTTTTGCATTATTCAACCATTTCCCAAGCATTGCATCAGTAGGCCAAACTTAAAACTCTTCGACCATCGATTCTTTAGCGAGAAAGGAATTGCAGAGACAATTATCAATCTGATCACAGTGATAAGTGGAAATGGGCAATCCTTGAGTTTTACACTCATCCCAACCGTAGTTTCAAATCTCTAGACGATCAGCATTTTCGCTGTCAATAAAATCAGACTTACACGTCATTATCTTATCTTCTGGCAGAGATTGTTCACCGAAACTCTACAACTTCTCTTGCAAAGAGAAATTAATTGACTTGACTTGAATATCTTCATCTTCATATGCAACTTTCAATCTTGAAGAATATTCATTTCTTTAATCGAACACAATGATTAATTCTCGCTTACATCTACTCAGCCAAAACCTCCTTTTATTCTGTGAGATTTTAGACCGATTCACTTTATCACCTACCATTCTGCCGACCAAAATCTCCTTGAATTTTGCGAGATTTCAGACCGATATCACCCAAGGCCGCAACTTCTTTTCCAAAAACCCAACAAAATATTAGTATATTCTTAGAAACTAAACAAAATCTTCACACAAAGGCTATATCAAACCATACATTATGTCGCTAGCGCGACTTATCATGATCAGATGATCATCCTGCCCATCCGTTTATTCACAACTCAACTTTCTGATTCAAATTCAAACCTCAAAAACCAAAGTTTTTCACCATCTGTTAAAGACAACACTCATCACGTCCAAAAGCTCAATCTATTATTTATCCAAATGACTCAAAGTACCTCTCATTATGATTTTTCTCTAATACCACTTCTGTCATGAACTCGAAATAAACATGTCAATTTAAATAATTAATTATATTTTTTAAAATTTAAAATTATAAATAATTTTAAATAAATAATCTTAAATCCTAAAATTCGAATGTAATAAACCAAATAAATAAGACCCGACACAAATTAAATTTCACACAGGACCTCACTGGACAACAGTCCGAACAAAAATAATACGACCAGCTCTATAGTCATCGTAAGGGAGGTAACAATTTCAACTAAAATTACGAATCAGATATAATACAATATTTCACATATTCTAAAATATTACCAGAGGCCTATACCCGGACAATATCCATAATACAATCATATTAATTTTTAATTTTTAATTATAACAAACTAATACACACCAAATCGGACAAATTATTGACGGATCACATCATAACTCCTGTAGTGCATCCGAACCTTCTACTCTGAATGGACAAAACAGAAAACGTGATCCAAAAGCCCAACAAGTATCATATTTAAACAAAATGAGTCTAACAAATCAGATGAGAAGTCAATAGATAAAAATCCAATCAAATTACAGAATGAATCCAAATCACCGATAAAATAAATCCAATAAAAATCTAAGATCCAAAGTTTAAAATTCAATAATAGTCTCACACTCAAAATAAATATCCAAATCCAAAAAAAAATGTCCAAATTTTAAAACAGTTATCATCGGAACATCTATATATATATATATAAATAAAATAGAGGTGATCCGGACCAATTTTAAAAGTCGATGTCCAATCCAAGTCCAATTCGTGTCCAAGTCTGAGTCCAAATCTAATGTCCGATTAACTTTTGATTTGGGAGAGAATTCGATAGTTGGATAATCTAATAGTGTGTGCAGAGACCAAAATAGTATCGTGACAGATATTCCAAAGGTCCAGATTAAAACATATAATCAAAATCGTTGTACGAGACATACCAAGGCCCAATTGAAGGCAAAATCAGCAAATCTTAAATCCAAGTCCAAAATCGAAGTCCAAATCAAAATTTGACATAAATCAATGCAGAAATACAAATTATGCACTAAATTTGGATTCTGATTATTTAAAGACTAGTTTGAGGAAGGGTTACACAAAATCCTGATAACCTTAGGCCAAAATCTATATATTCTGTATCCATAGATAAGGTTGCCCACTATATTTTACCACCCGCGGCATTGGGTGCATTCCTCAAACTTGTTAAATATATTAGGACGTCCGAATATATTTTAAGGTCAAGTCAAATTATCCAAATGAAAAAGGTCACTACTCCAAGCCTTTCCTACCGACGGAAAGAGATTTACAAATAAATTTTCTCGTCGGTAGCTGGTGAGAGTGTCCAATTTTAAAATCCAAATGTAGTGACCACTACTCGACTTATGCATGTAAAAATGCACGGCTTATACAAGTTTCGTGTATATTTTTGTTACACATACGGATATAAATATACACCGAATCTAACAAATTTTTAGGACTTCCAGAAAAATAATTAATTTTTAAAATCATAAAATTCATATTTAAAGCCGCCAAAATAATCCAATAAACTACAAATACATATCCAAAATAAAATAAATTGGTGTACAAAAATTTATACATGTTAGTAAAAATTTTAAACAATATCTAAAATATATCAGATGCAAATCAAACAAAAAAAGAGGTTTACATATACTTATATCGGCCTTACACTTTGTCGATCTGAAAAATGGATGCTCCAAAGTAATGAGTCGCGCGCCTCAACCCCACTGCCGCACGAGATGCCCGGCGACCCGAGCTTCATCCTTCACCGCCGTGCACTACAACTAACCCGAGCTCTCCTCTCTCTTTCCCTGGGCAATTCTGCGCCTAGCCACTCACACCACAGCCGACGCCGGTCACCAGCGTACCACCGCCAGCCGTCGCCAATCACCCCCGCAACACTTCCGATCGCCGCCACAACAGGAGCCGCCAACAATCCCGTCGGCTTCGATGGCTTCCCCTCACTGCACCTACACCGATTCACTTCTTGCCGCCGAAAACCAAGCCACCACGCTGACTTCTCCGTCCGACGCCAACGCCGCCGCTTCCTCCTCTTCCTCGCGCAGTGCTTGGAATGGCGTCTAAAACCTCTCTCTCTCCTCTGTTTCTTTTCCTTTCTCTGCTTTTCTTTCCTCGCTCTCTCTCTCTCACTTTTTCTTTCTCTCGCCCTGAGCCCCAATCCATATCTTCTTTTCATTTTTTTTTTATTTTTCTTCATTTTTTCCTATATATATATTTTTTTTTTATTTATTATTATTATTATATATATATTCTATTTTAAATTTTCTTTTATTTCAAAATCAAACCAGTATTCGGGCGATAACTCGAGTGCATCTCGGGCACCAATTCGACTCATCCAAATATCCGCCAAAAGTTTTTAGTGTTTAATTAATTTCGTCACATATAATTTACCCAAAAATACCAGTTAATATAATTTGAATAAAATTCGAGATATTACAAAGTCCAAAAGGTCATCTTTCACATCTTCAAGCATATCTGACTCAGATCCTCTATCCTACCTCATCAGGCGCAATTCATATCCATTTAGAGGGAGAAAAATAGTAAGGGTGAACCAAAAACTCAATAAGACACATATATATATATATCAAAGGACATACAAAATTTCATATTTAAAATCATATTAACTCATATATGAAGGAATAATGATGCATATGATACTATGAATCATGGTTCGGAAAGAATATTTTCGTGATTTGTTTTATATTTCTTTAGTTCATTTCATTGTCTTTTCTTAGTAATCAAATCATGTCGAAAACTTATTTTGTTGAGGGATCGAGGACAGTAGGCCTTACTAGCTCAATGAGCGGTCGGATAAAACTTGGGTTATGTTTAATCTCTACACAATCGAAAGTCATCTCCTCATATTCAAGACCCAAAGACGGGTCGTCTACATATATACCCTTTAGATTGGGCCGATTAGCCTCAGGAGACACCATAATAGGCAACGGCCTTCCACTACAGTATAATAAAATTTGCTAAGAAATATCATCCCTTATAATACACGGCGAGGACAGTCTTTGAATTTCAACTATAATATCAATAGCATGCCAAAATATACTATCTATTGAACGAGTATCGATCCAATTTCTTAGTTCTTTAGTTCTTAAGGGAATTCTGCTCTTCAACACAAAATTCTTCATTTTTACTTTATTGGAAAATGGTTCAATTAGTCCATCAATTATTTGTTATGGAGAACGATTCCTAAGTTCATCACTTAATTACAGAATTTTCTCCTTTATCAGATTTTTTTATAAGCATATTTCGATACAAATTTTCATATTCCTCGTGAGTTTGGGTTCTCACGCGTTCATAATTCATACGTAATTTTCTTTGAAACTTGGGAGGATTAAGAATTCCCTTTTATTTTATACTAAAAAGAATTTTAAGGCTTCTAATAGATATTTCATTTACAACCGGTTTATGACATAATTTTGAGAACATATTAAATTAACATATTCATAAAATATGTATAAATCATCATAAAATTTAGAACACATAAGAAATTTTTACCATCGTAAGCCAAAACGTAACTTTAGTGCGTTCGGATATCAAATACCTCCCCAAAAGCATGCGACAATTCTCAAGGCTAAAACATGTATAAATTACGATTAATTCGAATAAAGCCCAAAGAGGGCGCGGGTTAGGGTTCTGGTGAGTATAAAATCATACGAAACTACCAATTCGGACACCCAATTAATAAATTAAAATGTTCATGGTACGGGTAATAATATTTTAAAGCTAATTTATGCATGAATCCTAATTTAATCGGTGAAACCATCCGGGACGCGGGGTTAGGATTCTGTATCCGAAAACGGGTCAAAACTATGAAATTGGGCACAAAATTTACATATTTGCATGTTCAAGTTATGGGTAACAATTATCTAAAACCAAATCATACATAAAACCCAAAATAAATTGTAAAACAGGTCTGGGCCAGGTTAGGATTTCTGGGTGCGAAAAATCGCTCAAATCTCAAAATTCGGGCATGAAATCGATATATTTTAATGCTTAGGCCTCGAGTATTACAAAATATAAACTTATTTGGGTATCGAAATGAGGATACCTGAATAAACGAAATAAAAGTGCAAGAAAATAAAAAATAAGAGTATGGGTACATTTACCTCGACCCGATCTCTCACTTCTCTAGCTGGCTCAAGCTCAGAATTGGACTCGGGAAACTCGGATTCTCCCTCTCTCTCTCCTCCTCCTCCGCCCTCTCTCTCTCTCTTGCATTGGAGAACTAGAAAACTTCCCAAACAAAAGCCTCACGGGTTCATATTCCCTGGGACGGCACTTGAGTGCCGGCCCAATGCATAGCAGGCGCCACGGCGCACCTCGGGCGCTCAATGAGCCTTCCTCCACCAACTCGATTTATTGTCCTAAAATTTAATTTTTTTTCCATGTGTATTAAGTCCAATCTTAATCATATTAATTTAATTATCTACAATTACGATATTTGGGAACTGGTATATTACAATCTCCTCCACTTACAGAAATTTCGTTCTTGAAATTTAACGAATCTCAAAAGTTAACAGTTTGAGAGAATCCTTTCAGAATTCCTTCTTCACGATCCTATGTTACATCCCTAATCAATGACTCATTCTTGAAGGCCTTGACTAAATGAATCATCATAAACCACATTATCATAAATTGGAACCTTATCATGAGACAAATTCTTAATCCTCCATAAGGTTTAATTCAATCACATACATATTTTCTTAATCATTAAATAATGAAAGACTTCATGGCAATCCTGAGAATTTGAAGGCAACCCAGATTATAATAGCTATTCTCCAATTTAATTCAATACCTCAAACGAGCCAAAAAAACTCTTACTTCTACTCATCCTAAGCTTCGAAAATGATAGATCACATGGAACCGTAATCTTATTCTGAAATCTTTGAGCTATGGGCCCATAACACTTCAGTTGTGCTACTCTAATTGACAATTTACTTGCACACTAAGATTAGCCATAATTCCTATTCATTGATTCATATCAAACATTTAGATTATACAACTACTATAGATCTAAGAAGTCCCCAAAGATATCGATATGCCCAAGGTAAAACATATGCTGGATGTATCCAACATAGGAAATATGATCGAAGCAATTATTCTAAGAACTTTGGTACAACCTCAAGTTACCACTAAAACTACAAACTTGAATATTTAGTAATTTATTGTCGCATTAGCATACCGACGAGCCAACTTGCTCATTGATCACCTTTCACAATTCCTATGAAGTATCGAAATTATCTTAAATCGAAGGACTTCTACTTGTTAACTCCAAATCACGGGTAGAGTAACTCTAATCATAGACCTCTTCCCGACTCAATCCAAGGGCATCCACCCACATACGATGTAGGAAAATCATAATCCTAAATCCTCCTCAAAAGCATCACATTCTATTATAATTTATTGGATCCATTAGGGATCAATCCAAACGACTTAATCGATAATTTACCCTTATTCCACAAAAACTATCTTCATGTATCTTATCCCAATAGATGCTGAACACTTCCAAGCCAAATGCCCCACAGACATTACAAACCTCGCGGAACACTTAACAAATATCATTTCAAATTCACGTAGACCCAAAAGATATGCACGCTTTTCTGACAACAATCAATCCTTCCCAATTGAGCCATTGTTCAAATCCCTACGGAACCATATTCACACCATTGAAGAAACCATAGGTCCGACATAATATTTTTCCTAATCAATTTACCTTTTTTCTTAATTGAGCACATGACAAACAACTTTTCAAATCTATGATACCGTCATCAAATAAAATTTATACACCCCCCCGATTCCATGAATTTCTTGATGAGACCATCACAAAATTAACCCAAATGTGATTGAAAGATCTATTCGATTAAATCCACTAAAATACCAACAAATCTTCAGACCCAAATGATATTACCAAAATTTGTAACAACTGAATTCTTATCCTGAATGCTGCCACAAATATAATTCTCAAGTATCCCCAATCAACAACGCTATAGACACAAATCAATCTTAGAAGTTACCATGCCGCTGCAATAGATTAAATAATTTACCTATTCATTTGCTGTACCCACTCATCAAATCATTATTCTTCTGGCGACCTAATTTTCAAAACTCATAGATAACCTCATCGGTTCATCTTGCCTTCCTCAAAGATACCAGAAGATCCCACGGCAGCACCTAACCGATGATTCCTCAGTTCTGTATGAAATCCACAACTATCAGCATCGATTTTGATACAATCTCGAATTACCGATTGAAAGATCATTCACTTAATCTTCTTTCCAAAAAAATCCTCCAATATTCACACGGCCAAAGCTTCTCAGTGACCACGAAATGACCTCCAAATGTGGTCTTACATACTAATTGGACTTGGCACAATTTCTCCTTAACGATTTGCAGGTAAAACGATACTAATTTCTTGATACATTGATCAATTCAGTCTCATATTCAAAATTCCACAATCAAATTGCAAGATGTAATATCCTTATCCATCCAATTCATGCTGACAGAGCGGTTCATCCAACAAACTACCACCAAAATTAGATCAAAACTTGACACCTCAAAACAAATCAATTCAACCTAACCAATCATATCTACGGACCCAAGAAAATATCGTAGTCCTCGATACCGATAGTATCAAGTCTAGATTCTTAATTAAACAAATAAACTTAGGAATTATAAATAAAAGTTATACACTCGGGATCCCAAATGATACTTGTGCTACAATATCAAAATTTAGAAATTTTACCTTCCATTGCGGTAAACGACACCTCAACACATTGAGCCATCACTGCAAAACCCAATCCAAGGCATTGGACTTCTTCACTGTCCGGTGAGGGGATACAGACAATCCTCAATTTGATGACCGAGCTGTCTATGAGTTAAAATATGCTCCCAAAATTTCCTCAAGAAGATATTAATCTATTAATCATTCACAAACATATACCACGATGTATCTTTATCCTTCCGGACATTGAGTCACTACAACTAGATATTTAAACCAATCTTCTAGCTCTAACTTAGTTCTGATCTAAGCTATTAAAATTAAGATAACTAAAACTATCTAGTCTAACTAAATCATCATATGCCTTCATCTACATATTCAATCTTCCTTATTATATCCTAACCTTCCGCATGATATATCGATCAAATCTAAAGTATCTCCTCTTTGATACCATCTGTGACATATAACATTTTCAACCAAAAATCTGATAGAGTTTCGATTATAATACGACCATCGACTAAATATAAAAATATGTAAGTATCATGTACTACACAACATAGAAATCCACAATATATAATACAGGATACAAAAGTCACAAAACTTTTCATGGCACCAACGTCATAATTTTGGTATGACGTTGGCTCAGAATAGATGCCACTTGGTACCCAACTATCCATAATAAAATTTATGAAAGTATAAACATTCATTAATAGAGCGGAAGCTATACTACGGGTATATCATCATCATCACATACATACATTTATGAACAAAATCCATCAGAAGACACAAAACTGCATAACTAAGTCCATAAGGTCATCTTCCACATCTTCAAGCCTAGTTAATTTAGATCCTCTACCCTACCTCATCGGGTGTAACTCATACAAATTTAGAAGAAGATAAATAACAAGAGTGAGCCAAAAGCTCAACAAAGCACACACACACACACACACATATATATATATATATATTAAAGGATATACAAAATTTTATATTTAAAATCATAATGACGCATATATGAAGGAACAATGATACATATGAGACTATAAATCATGATTCAAAAAGAATGTTTTCATGATTTGTTCTATATTTCTTTAGTTCATTTTCATATCTTTTCTTAGTCATCAAATCATGTCAAAAACTTATTTTATTTAGGGATCGGAGCCAGTAGGCCTTATTGACTAATAGAGTGGTCGATCGTAACCTGGATTGTATTTAATCTCTACACAATCAAATGTCATCTCCTCCTATTTAAGACCCAGAGACAGGCCGTCTACGAATATACTCTATAAACGGGGCCGATCAGTCACAAGCGGCACCATAACAGACAACGGCCTTCTACTACAGTATAATAAGACCTATTACAATACATGGTCAGGATAGTCATTGAGTTTTCATTGTAATATCAATGGTACATCAAAATATATTATCTGTTAAATAATTATTAGTCTAATTTCTTAGTTCTTTATTTCTTTAGGAAATTCTACTGTTAAGTATAAAATTTTTCGTTCTCACTCTGTTGGAGAATGGTTTAATTAGTCCATCAATTCTTCATTCTGGAGAATGGTTTATAAGTTCATCACTTGATTACAGAATTTTCTCTATGATTAGATTTCTCTCCATAAATATATTTCGATATAAAATTTCATATTCCTCGAGAGATTGGGTTCTCACGCGTTCATAGTTCATGCGTAGTTTTCTTTAAAGTCTGGGAGGATTAAGAATTCCTTTTTATTTTATGTTAAATAGAATTACAAGTCTTCCGATCGATAATTCTTTTACAACTGGTTCATAACATGGTTTTCGAAACATATTAAATTGACATATTCATATTATATGTATAAATCATAATACAGCTTGGAACATATAAGAATGTCTTACCACCGTAAGTCAAAACGTAATTTTAGAGCGTCCGGATATCAAATACCTTTCCAAAAGCATGCAACATAATTTTCAAGGCTAAATCATATATAAATTATGATTAATTTTGATAAAGCCCAAATGAGGCATAAGTTAGGGTTCCAACGAGCATAAAACCACACGAAACTACCAATTCTGACACTCAAGTAATAAATTAACATGTTCATGATACAGATAATAATATTCTAAAGTCAATTTATGTATAAATTTTAATTTAATCAGTGAAATTATCCAGGACGCGGGGTCAAGGTTCCGTATCTGAAAATGAGTCAAAGTTACGAAATTGGGCATAAATTTCGTATATTTTCACGTTGAAGTCATGGGTAACAATTATCTAAATTCAAATCATGCATAAAATCTAAAATAAATAGTAAAACGGGTCCGAGTGTTGGTTAGGATTTTTGGGTGCAAAAAACCGCTCAAATCTCAATTTTTGAATGTGTAATCGATGTATTCTCATACTTACGCCGTGGATATTGAAAAATATAAATTTATTCGAGTATCAAAATGAGGATACTCAAAAAAATAAAATAAAAGTGTAAGAAAATGAAAGAAGAGAGTATAGGTGCTCTTACCTCAACCCGACCTATCACTTTTCTAACTGGCTTAAACTCATAATCAGACTCAAGAACCTCCGATTCTCCCTTCTCTCTCTTCTCCTCCTCCCTCTCTTTCTTGCGTTGGAGAACCAAAAAATTACCCGAAAAATACCCTCGCGGGTTTCTATTCTTCGGGCCGACACTCATGCCTGACAGGCGCAGGTCCACTGGACCCGGTGCCATGGCGCCACCTCGGGCGCCCAACTAGCCTCCTATACGGACTCGATCTACGGTCGCAAAGCTTAATTTTTTTTCTATGTGCACTAAGCCCAATCTTGGTCATATTAAATAAATTATCCACAATTATGATATTCAAAAATCGATACATTATATAAATAGAGCGATAAAATTTTTACAATTGTTGAATGATGTAATTCATAAGAAATTGGTGTCGTTAAGGTTGAGAACATGTGGAGATATTCTTAATCAGACCTAGCCGTACAAGCAGCAAATAGAGAGGAAAAAGTTTTTTTGAGAAAAAAAATGCAAACTAGGGAAAAATGTTCAAAATTAGATTGATCATATAAAAATTCAAATTTATATGATAAAGGGACAAAAATGGGAGATGAAGTCCAAGTCGTATTAGGCCAACAATAGCAATCCAAATTCATGTGTCAACATTGTGCTAAATTTCATGACGAAAGGCCTTATTACAAGTAAATGGGAGTATGTTTCAGTTACGAGAAATCTATTCATATGATCAAGAATTGTCCTTACCCCTTAAGATAAATTATTAGAAAGTCAAGTGCTTCTGAGAGAACTTAGCTATGATGATTAAGGATATGGATGCATGTCCTTTGATGGAAGAAGGTATAATCTCAATTTTTAAGACATCAACACATATATTATTTGTGTCCCCTAAATTTGTATGCCATTTGTATTTGTCACCTAAAATTATAGATTAATCATTTGTATTATTTCTGTGAATGAATTTGAGTTGGTGATAGTTTTAATTTTATTGGACATATATAATTTTGATATAATATTAGACATAGATTACTTCACATACTATCATACTAATATGAATTATTTTCGCAAGGTAGTATATTTTTTTTAATTTTTTGTTGTAAATATTTCTATTTTTATGAAATACAATAAAAAGAATCAACTTATATAATTTTGATTTGTATATGTACCATCTAATAAAATGCGGGAGTCAAGCATGCCAAGCCTATATTACCATTGCTAAAAATCAGGATATGTTGGCCGAAGAGATTCCAATAATTAGAGAATTTGAGGATAGCTTTTGAGGGGATCTACATGGGTTGCCGTTTAATAGGAAAATTAAGTTTGAGATAGAAGTATTGCTAACATTGGCATTAATTTCTAAACCTCTTTATAGGATAACACCTTTCAAATTGAAGGAATTAAAACAGTAATTGCAACAGTTATTGAAGAAGCATTTCATTCAACCAAGTATGTCACCATATGATACACCAAGTTTATTTGTAAAAAGAAAGGATCAGTCTATAAGATTATACATAAATTATCACACATTGAATAAAATAACTATTAAGAATAAGTATCCATTATTGATAGTAGATAATTTATTTTTACTAATTGTAAGGGGCCAAAGTATTCTTAAAGATTGATATTCGATTGAGTTATCATCAAGTAAGGAATAAAAAGAAAAGTATGGCAAATAAAGCTTTTAAAATGAGGTACGATCATTATGAATTTTAAATAATGCCTTTTAAATTAGCTAATGTCCCTAGAGTGTTCATGGATTTGATAAATATGGCTTTTTAATCCTACCTTAATAAATTTATGATATTTTTTGCCAATAATATATTAATATATTTAAGAAGTTATAAAGAGTATGAGATTCAATTAAGAATTTCTTTACAAACACTTACAAAGAGAAGATTATATGTCGACTTAAAAATTTATGAATTTTGACTCAAAAAAGTGGCTTTCCTAGGCCATGTAGTCTCTAAAGAGGGCATTTTGATCAAATCAGAAAAGATTAAAGTAGTGACAAGTTGAAATCAACCGACAATTGTTACGGAAGTGCAAAGTTTTCTTCGATTGGTTAGGTATCACAAAAGATTTGTGAATTTTTATTTCAAAATTGCAATGCCACTGACTTGCCTTATACAAAAAAAAAAAAAAGTTAAGTTTCTTTAGGACGAAAATTGTGAAAAGAATTTTTAAGAGTTAAATAACCATTTGATGAATTATCTAATCTGAACAATTTCAAAAGGATCCGGGGATATGTGGCTTATTGTGGTGCATCCAAAATATGATAGGTTGTGTGCTAATACAGTATAAAAAAGCGATTGTTGTAGGTCGGGGCAACTAAAGACTTATGAAAAGAATTGCTCTACCACGACTTAGAGTTGGCGGTGATTATTTGTACACTAAAAATTTAAAAACCTTATTTATATGGAGAAAACGTGTTGATGTATTCGGATCATAAAAACTTAAAGTGCTTATTCTGTTAAAATGAACTAAATATGAAATAGAGAAGATTAATGAATCTACTAAAATATTTTAATCATAAAATTTAATATCAACCGGAAAAAACTAACATAGTTGTAGATGCCTTGAGTCGTAAGACAACGAATTTGATAACCCAGTTGCAAAATAAATAAATGAAAATGTTTGATAACATGAAGGAGTACGATATCAAAAGATATTCTCAAAGTATACATAGGATATTGTCGTATTATCATGTACAACTAATAAAAATTTAATTGATAAAGAGAATTCAAATGGATAATCCAGTCTTAGTGGATATATCCAGAGATTTGAGTAAAAAGTGAGAGCTGAATTTAACATTTGGGATGATAGAATTTCAAGATGTTGGGATCTAATGTGTACCTACTTTCAAAAAATTGTAGGAATAAATTCATAATAAGACCCATCGATTCATGTACTCCATCCACCAAAAAATTCATAAGATGAACCAAAATTTATAAAAAATATTTTGGTTGAATATAAAGAGGAAAATTATAGCTCCTATAGGATGATTAGTAAGATCAAAACTATAAATTATTTTAATAATACTAAATTTAGGTAAATTGAAAACTTTTGCTATTATTTATGGATTTAAATCAAAAATTAAGTATTAAAATTAAATGAATTAGAATCGAGTGGCTCTTAACGTGTACTTGATTCAAACATAAATGCATTTTGGACAGAAAGAGTGAGTTTGACATGTGCTCAAGTGGCACTAGTGTGTGTTTATGCCAAACTGTTAGTACTTTTTGTATGCTTATTAGGTATTTGGATACAGTATGAAATTTACCTTGATGATTGAACCACACCTAATCGGTACACATATGCTAATTTGTTATAGATAAGTCACCTAACTGATTTAACTCATTTTTTGTTGAGTTTTAAAGAAAAAAAAAATAAGAAACAATAGAGAAGAGAGGGGACAAAGTGAAAGTGAGATTGAAAAGGATTCAGGCCGATTTTAATGAATATAAGTGAAGATTAACATATTTAAAATATACACCTTGAGAGAGGGGATAAGGTGTATTTAAACTCTTTTTTTTATTTGCTGTAAGCTTTTTAAAAATATTAGAATATTTCTTATTTAAATAATTATACATGTGATATTTTTTTTATTCTTTTTGGTTTCACTTTGTATGCATATCAATATATTCCTATCTAAATAGAAGTTTAAGAAGTTCATGTCTTAAAGTCATGTAAACCATATTGAATATCTAATATTATAGTATATATATTTTTATATCCTAAATTTTCATACTTATATTTCTACATGTTATTTATTTATATATAAATATGATAAAAACTACGCTTTGACTTTGTTAACAGTAATTTATTTTCTCCAACTTAAGAAAAATGTTTGTATATTTATATTTCAGTATAGATTTTTCAATTTTGATAACATAATGGCCATTTTAAATAATTAATGAAATATATTTGAATATTTATTAATATATTATTTACAAATTATATAATTGGCTAACCCTTGGACTATAAATAGTGGCACATAACCTTTGGCTATTTGAAAATAATTATATTCCAAATTTTAATATTCGATCATTATTAGTAAGATCATTACTTATCTATGGTTCTTATTTCATTTAGAGGATTTTCACATTTTATATGTCTTAGATGTTTAGAAGATCTTTCATATACTTTATATTATTATTTATTCATGATTTTTTATAGATTTTATAGCCGTAAATAGATTCATGTTTAATCATAATTTTCATAGGTTTTATAGCCATAAATAGATTCATGAGTTTAATATAATTTATGAATTTAAATAGTTTGACTTATTCGATATTTTGATATTTGTATATGGTTTTGACATGTCTAATCAAAATTTGTATATTAACAACATTTTAGATTTTGATCATGATTATTGTCTCCTATATATTTTATTTAATATATCCATATACAAAAAATTATACATCTTTTGCTAAACATTAAACTAACTTTTTTTATGTGTTTATTAACCTTTCAAATTAGCACACAAGGATATACTTGTAGGGATTTTTTGGATGATGGAAAGACTTTAAGAGTGATGGGTACACCAATAATTGGTTGGCCCAAAGAAAGGTCAACGGAAGCCCAAGAAAGCCAATCAATATTTTCGACGGCCCAGTAAGAAGACGGGCCCAGGAACTGGAAAGCCCAGGACGGTCAACATTGGCGTTGACCGTCTTGGCGGC
>JAOVVI020005400.1:0-16547 GCA_028571085.2 Nepenthes alata
AAGAGTATCAGATTCGCAGCGCCAAAATTTCTTATCACTGCTGCTTTTTATTAAAGAGGCTCATGCTTCCTTCGAGTTCTCCGCGAATCGAGGATGGCGTTGATTTCTCTGGTGACAGGGTTCATAGTTGGCGCGCTGGCAGTTGTTGTCGTCGAAGCAGTATGTGTTCTGTATCTTTTCCGTCGATTGATGTCCAAGTTAACGGGATCACCGTCGCAATCTGTTCACCAAGATTCCGGTCCCGGTGATCAGATTGATCCCCACCAGTCACTATCCTCGACCTACAAGCGGCAGGTTTTCTTTTCCTCCTCCTCTTTCTTTATTCTTTAATTGCGCTATTCGCTCCTTTGTCGAAGTGGAAAAGAAATAAGGAAATTTGGAAAAGAAAACCATGCTACAAACCGATTAAATTTTGGAGATGGGCCTTAAAATTTGCTGGCTGAAACTGAGTGAGGGTAAAATGGAGTGCAAGATTCATAATTTTTGCAATTTTTTGACAGTATAACGAACAAAACAAAGACAATGAAATGATTCAAGAAATTGATAAAACTGATTTCATTACAGTGGATAAATATTGGAGTACATAATGGATGAAGTTGGGGCACAGTGTTTCGGCGGGCTGTTCTAAGGGGAAAATAGATGGGGAGTGTTATGCTATCGTCAAACATCTCTAAAATTACAAGGGACATCTTATAGGACTGCCACAGCACCGGCTTTGATATATTTTTCATAATGTAAAACAACTTATACATGAATGATTCTGGGGGAAATGGGAATGCTAGGTTGCAATCGCAGTGTGATTCTCACATATAAGATTAGAATCAAATTCATGTCAAACTAGACATTAATTATGAAAGAAAGATAACGGAAGAACATTGAAGATAGTTGGAAGCACTTTGAGAAAATCTGTTTTGGGTGAAGTTAGAGGCAAAATGAAAGGGATTTGAGGGCTTTCCTTTGCTAGGGGAGAAGGATAGCCTTTTTATCTAAATCACAGTCATCTGTTTTCCATCTAATGATTGATCTTAGATCCATGTTAAAGAATTTACTCTTAATTATTTTTTTTAAATTTCAAATCATAATCATTGGATGCAAATGATCGGTTGTAATTTGGAGAACAAGGCCCTACTTCTCCCCTCAGCGAAAGTGAGCCTTTGGTTCTAGAAGAAAGGGGGAGACAAGCTTAGAAAAATTTGTAGCGTGATGATATAACAAAAGATTTGAAATTGATTATATTTTTGAAGGATCTTGCAGTGAATTGAGCATAATGGTTGAAGTAGATTCATGAATATGACAATACTTAGTGATTGGTGATCAGAATTGCAGAACATGAGTAAATTCCTTAATTCCTAAATTTTTCTTCCTCCATTGAGTTGTATTTCCTGACATTCTTACCTCACGTTTGGTTGGAGGGAATAAGGTGGTAATAGAATTTTAATTCCCTGGGAATAGATATTCCTCCGTTTGGTTACAAATTTAACCAGGAATAAATATTTAATGGGAATTGTAATTTTCACAAATGTGAAAATAACAATTTTCACATTTTATTATTATTATTATTATTATTATTATTATTAGGCATTACTATTATTATTATGTTTAATTATTAGGCATTATTATTATTATTATTATTAGGTATTATTATTATTATTATTATTATTATTATTACTATTACCACCTTATTCCTCATACTATTCTACGAACCAAATAATGGAATACTAATTCCCACCTTATTCTATTCCAACAACCAAATATGAGAATAACAATTCCAACTCTATTCTCATTCTATTCTATTCCCTAGAATAACTATTCTATTTTCACCCTATTCCATTCCAACAACCAAAAGTATCGTTATACTATTGCAAAAGACTGATCACTGAATGAATGAAGGAAATTAAGCTAACGAATTGTAACTTCCATCAAAAGTCAAAACATGAATCGATAAATTGGAACGCCTGAAAATTCTCTTCCTGTAGTAACTAAAATATAATCAAGTGTGTTAGAGGAATTAAATTGCTAATCAGTTGAGAACATTGATGATTCTATTACTGAATTGTTGGGGACCAGTTGCTTTGAGCTTTCTAAGACTTCATTGTTGTTGAGGTCACATTAAGGGTCTAAGTTTGTGGAACTAATTTGAAGTATGACTTTTGGCTTCTTTATATGAAATTTTTGTCATACTTGAAATTAAGGTTTTGTTGATTCAAGGTTTAGAATTTGCATCAATGGGCGTGGATGAGGTATTTGATGACTGGTCCATTGTGCAACGACATTGCCACAACAATAGCAATAGTAGTTGTAGCAACAACAGAGCCTTTAAGTCCTACACTCCTACATAGGGTTGACTAAATGAATTCTTTTTCTTTTTTTTTTTGGTTTTTTCCATTTCACTGAGTTTTAAGGCTTTGCTTTAAATAGTGTTGTGGTGGCAATTAGAACCTAGTTCCCTTTGCCTTGTTTGGTGTTAAAATCATGCTTTGGTAGCAATTCATACGACCATTTTAGGAAGATAACTCCAATTCTTCAATTTTTTCAATGAAGAAGTGGCTAAATATAATAAAATGTTAGGATTGGAAAAGAATAATAATAGTGAAAAAGAAAATGAGTTTTCAATCTATATGCGATGCTTCGAAATTTCAGTGATGGCTATTTGTAAAAGAAAATAAGTTACAATTGAAAGCTCAACATAATACTATTCTAGTGCAACCCAAATTTATTAGCTAGCATCTATTTAAAATATCTAGGAAGATTGATTTGATGACTAGGAACTTGAGGGTAGTCTAGTGGCTGGCTACCCAAATCCCTAAGCTAATGATTAGCAGTCAATTCACACCAACTTCCTCCCCATTTTACCTATTAGAAAGGGTTCATTTCGTTGCTGAAAAATTATGCAATACATGTATAATCTTGTGCAAAAATTGTCTTCAAATCAACTGGTGTACAATTCTGTTGGGAATGTTAAATTACCTTCATAGTAATCACGAATGTTAGATGAAGTTATCCATTTCATTGCTAAAACGGTATCCAGTTCATCTGTTGTATAGTCTTGGTGCCAAAAATGTCTGCAGATCAACTAGTGCAACTCCATTGTGATGTTAGATTACATTCATATTAATCATGAATCGCCAAGTTCAAAATGATTCGATGCTTAGAAGAATCGGAATTTAGGTTCATTACAATCATCTGGCTTAGTTGGTAAGGTCTGTTTGTACTGCAAGAGACCAGGGACTAAATCAGACTCACAATAAGATTGGAATGATTATTAAGGGTGGGGGATGTTATCCATTGTTGTGTAGCTAGAGTGCCTACGGGCCTTCTGATAGAACAAATGAAAAAAACATTCAGATAAAGTTGAGGGCCTATTTATCATCATTCACTTTCCCCTCCAATTAGGAGCCCCATTGACCACAACTTTGATCCTATCCCGATAATACATAACTTGAGACCTCCAACTTGGAGTTTTAAGTGGAAAACATTAGATATCTTAAGACATCAAAATTTCTACTGTTGGTAGAAAATATGCACTGAGAAAAGCAATTTCCCATACAGGCTTTTTTCTGGGTCCAGGAATTGTTTCAGTGCATAATGGTCTTATATTTATTGGTAAAGCAGAAGGCAAAAAATTCAGTACCAAGAGAGAGAGCACTTCTTATGTACTCAATAAATAATAAAATTGCTCCTTTTGATGGTGTGAAATTTTGTAAATGATCTCAGTAAGAATCTCAACTACAGACTTTTGGTGGAATCTCAAGAATTGACACTTATTTTGCTGATTGGCTTGTCTCTCGTTAGTTTGGTTATGAGTGAATCTTATCCAGTTTCAATGCCCTGTATTGGGATGTTTTGCATTTCCCTTAAGAATCACCTTGGTCATTGATCAGTGGAGTTGTCATTGTCACATTGCCATCCATGCACTCTAGGGTTTTTTCACATCCATCATTGTTGGGGCGATTAGTTGTCTGCTAGAAGCACTACTACCCTCCATTGCTGACCACCCAGGGCAGCAATGAAGTATTAGTAAAAGAAAACGACAATGTGTGTTGCTGAAGCTACTTTCTTTTTTGGTTTTGGAAAATGTTTTTGTTAAAGTACTCAACAGCTTGATTGAATCTACCCATATTGATTGAAGTGGCAGTATATCGTTGAAGCCTAAGAGCCCAATTTTAGAAGATCTCTTGAAGAAATCAATGCCTCTTTTAAGCCTTATATATTTGCATCTTCTAGTTCATGTGCCCTTTCTATGTTATTGCGTTAATAGATTGTAATCCTCGCTTACATACAATACTATTTGCTATTAAAAGCATGGTTTTATTTATTATTTATTTTTTTATGATGTTTTAATTGTTGGCTGTTTTGCAAAATTTTGCGTCACAGGGAATGGTTTGGGTTTTGGAACCAGAAAAGGTTCCTAAGATTCCTGTACCAGGGGAGCGGAACAGAAGAAAGGAAATCTTGGAGGTTTCCCCTGTCCAGAAATTTGCAAAAATCAAAGACCGATCTCTCATTCTAATGGAATCAGATGGTTCACGCAGAATAATAACGCTAAAGAGTTGCAAAATTGTAGCAGTTTCTGCAACAAGCCTGCCCTCAAAAAAGTGGTAGGGTGGATTTTGCTAGATATATTCCTTAGGATGCTTCCATTCTAATTCAAAAATTAATTTGTTCATTTTCAATGATCACTGTTAAATCACAGAATACTTATTCTTCGTTGAGTTCATTGAATTAAGTTGAAAGAAAAGTATCTTGGGAATTCTTATTCTTGATTGAGTTCATTGAATTAAGTTGAAAGAAAAGTATCTTGGGAAAAAAAATACTCCTGTGCCAATCTAGGTTCCTCTTTGACTATGAATAAACCTTCAGAACAGGCACTGTAATGCTTTCCAATTCCATGTCATCAGTTTTGATTCTCTCTTTTCTTGCATTACATTCCCCAACGTTTCTGTCTTTAATTCAGATGAGTACCCACTGCATTTATCAGGGATATGAACAACGTATTCCTGTTTCAGGTGGTGATATGTGAGGTCCTTAGTTGATGTATGTAAATTAAATGTAGCATCTTCTGCTCACCCCTGATAACATTCATCTTTAAGCTTGGTAGAAGAAATAGTACACAAAGATCATTTGAGTTATGAATTCATTTTCACCATGAATACTACAGGGCTAAACGGTACCCTATCAAAGTAGAAAGCAAGACTTTGGAACTATACAATAGGAGTAAAATATTGTACATATATCTAGAAACTTCATCAGAGAAGGAATCGTGGTGCAAAGCTCTTCGTCTTGCTTCATGTGATGATAAAGAAAGACTTAACTGGTTTTCAATGTTGAATGAAGAGTTCCACAATTACTTGAGATCTCTAACTGAAGGATATCCTTCTCTTGTAAAACCCTCTATGGGTTGTTATATGGGGCCACCCAGTACAGCTAGTGCAAATGATGTTCCTTCATCAAAGGTTCGCACGTTCTGGAGAAAGCTGTCAAAGAAGACTTCTAAGAATTCTGTAGAAAGTAAGTCAACATCTGCATGCTTGTCAAACCACGAAGAGAGGAGGATTATTAAGAAATCTCATTCTTTCCAAAATGGTTCCAAAGGGAAGATACCGAACAGTTCTGCAGAAGATAGTGTTATTTCTACTCCTTCTGAAAGGCAAACTCACGTCTCTGAGATTGCTGATTCAGATGCTGATGAGACAGTTGTCGTTGATGAGGGGACATTGTGTTGGAATTTGTTACTATCGCGATTGTTTTTTGATGCCAAGAGCAGCATGGACATAAGAACTTCTTTGAAAGCCAGGATTCAGGTTCTCTTTGGTTTCATTTATTTGTTATTTATTCCTGTGTTTTCCTGTATGCTCTGCTTGTAAAAAAGGTTCTCTTCTGTTTACATGCCATCATTTAATTTGTCGCACTATTTTTCCTAAAAATTTGGAACCTGCTCCTAATGATGACAACCATTCTTTGAAGCAAATCAACCTGGTCCATGTTACTTATGCAAATTTATCTAAATTCACCTCAAACACATATAATAAGCTGATTTGTCTATTTGTCATATATTGTGGAATCCAAGGTGGTTTGTTATAATCAAGCATATTCACCAATATCTAGCTTCAGAAAGGTTTTCTGAATGGGAAGGTCAAGAAATTTATGAATGGGGACTAATCTTGCAATGATATAGTTGAAAATATTGTGTGTATAGTCATGTGCACGTGTTGTTTGTTAGTACCAGTATATTCGCAAGCCAATCATTATGAGTTCGATAGGTTACCCCTTATGTACGTTCTTACTAAGTGATATTAATAAAGACATTCACCTACCAAAAAATGAGAGACATTTATAATTAGAAAGCTGTCTTATTTTATTTGCATGTCAACATCTCTAGATTAGAGCAATGCATAATAGTCATGATGATATCATGTTTATGATCTTTAATTTCCTATAAACTCTAGTATTAAATATTGTTGGTCATAAGATTTTCAAGATGGGTTTTTTAGTGATATGTTTAGATCGGTGCTTATTATGTTGGCCTGTTGAAGAGAGTAACTAAACTTATAGTCACTTATGTAGATGACATTATGGCAAATGTGTAGGTGCTCATTAAGGAATAAGTTCACCGAATTGACTTGCCTCGTGCATTCTTGGATGAAGTTTTGCTTCCATGTCAACAAAAAGTCTCCACATAATAGTTGTGTTAACAATCCTTAAACTTAGGTTGCCTGGTATCTCACCTATAAATCATTATACTTTGATATCACTACATGTCAAGAACTAAATATGTGGACGTAAATATCAAGTATGATCAGAGGCATATGGAGATAGGTGAGTTATTAATCAAGTTATTTGTTCAAAATCATAGAAATATTTGAGTAAACATTTTAATGGTTGGCATTTTTCTATGAAGTTTGTTTAGGATATCAGATGATGGTAGAAATTTCATTGGACGGTAATTATGTTGAGGAGCAGGAAAGTCAAGGCAAGCATATTTTGGTGAGTGACTTGGAGCTTGGGGTGAGATAAGGTTGGCCACTGGGTGTAATAGTGTCAGAATTTTTCTGTCACATAGCAGGCTGGCTGAAATAGGTTGATCCACAAAATTTTCTGTCTGCCTACATGGGGCTAGTTTAATGGTGGGGGCCAAGTTGGTACCTGATTAATTAGGAGGGGTGGTTAACCCCCTCCCCCTTTATTACGGGAGCCCAATGACTGCTTTATAAATTTAGGAGGCAGCAATCTGCTCCTAATGAATTATTCAATGGCCCCCTTACTCTTCACCGCAATTCTTTTTCTCCTATAAATATGAGTGGGTGTGTGCCAAGGGATTATACAGGCGTGATTTCCTTTTTCTAAGTATTGGAAGCGAATTATTCAAGTCATAGCACACAATACTAGGTAGTTTTTAGTTTGTTTGACAATATAACAAGTTGAGGATGTTAGTGTAGATACCATTGATATCAAATATTTGTATAATTGATAATCTATGATATGAATAGTATGTTTCGCATCTATTTGGGTATTTATAAATGAAAATTTTGATTTTTTATTTATTTGGTGTAAAGATCAAATCTTTTGAGTATTTTCACTGCATTTGTACAATGATTTCCTTGCATTGTGTTGATGAACACACACACACTGACGAGATAATTAGATACACACACACACGGATGAGATAATTAAATACACCTCATCTGGATTGAATATTGATTCTTTTTGCTTCAATGTTTGGTACAACAGAGATCGCTCTCAAACATGAGAATCCCCAGTTATATTGGTGAAATGACATGCACTGACTTGGATCCTGGTAATTTGCCACCTTATATCCATGCCATGAGGGCTGTTCCTACAGACATGAATGATGTGTGGGCTGTAGAAATGGATATTGAGTATTCTGGTGGTATGGTCTTCTATATTAAAGCAAGGCTTGAAGTGGGTGAACTAGATTCTCAAAATGGCACTGTGCATCCAAATGTGGAGTCAAGCTCAGATGGGGAGGTAACAAAAGCTCTTCTGGAGGGGTTTGAGCACCTAGAACAGGAGTTAAAACTTTCTGGTACAGCCTTTGATTCAACAGAGCAGATGGATATTGGGGATACTAAAGTTGGTAAGCAGGAAAATTTTTTGTTTGGCCTTTATTTATTTATTTTTATTTGTGGGCACAGGGAATATTATTGTCGTGATGGGGTGAAAGGTTAATTTGCTTCTTCAGAATGCTGCATATTCCTTAATAATGTTAACTTTGTGCTGAAGACACTTTTTTTCCAAACTTCTAAGTTGGATTCAACATCATAGGGCTGGATCCGAAGTTACAAATTCATTGTCCAATACTCGGAAAACTTCGTTGTACATAGGGGATTTGGAGCGGGGAATTACATGCCCAATATCACGAAGTGGTCACCTTTACTCAATTTGGCGCAGACCTTGATGTTCTAATTTATTAAACTTAAAAGGCCACTGGAGATGCTAAATGCATTAGTCAATCATTCTCCTCAAGCATGCTTAGTTGTGGTCATAGATTCAAATATTGGCAAATATGTAGCAATATTAGGCCCCTCAATATTAATATTTTTCGATATCTTGATAATATCGTGATATGTTATTATATTAGTGATATGTCGCGATATATCAGCCGATATGGCATACATGGTGCTGTCATCTTACGATTCTTATAAATTTTTTTTCTTATTAATATATTTAATACTGATACATATTATCCGATGCGAATATGACTGCAATCACTATTGATACAAATACCAATACTTTCATCCATGGTTCTAGTGAACAGTCTGCAGGGAGTTTGGGGAGTCCACTAACTGTGGTTGGACCAGTCTTTAGCCTGGGTTAGTCATAAGTGAGCCGTTTTTCTGTATTCTTCTGGTCAGTTTAATTGGATAGTAAGTCTTCTTATTCCTTCCCAAGTTACTAGATCTCTCTGTTTGAGGCCTTCTTCAGTTATGTGAATTATGTCATAAATTAAAAAGCTCATTTGCGGGCATTGTCTCTTTCCTCCCGTGTAGTCCCCTTAACTAGGAATGGTGTCTGTCGGGACTCGCCTAGTATCAATATGATACTTTTAGCTGTGTAGGAATATATTTTTCTGTATTCAGTGTTTCGGGGTTATGTTTAAGGAGGTGCAGTTCATTAACTATAGGACATGGATCAAAATATTGGATTAGCATTAGTCATAGTTATATCAGTATCGGACATTTCGAAAAAATACGTATTTATTTCAGATATATCGAAATGAAAAATATTATAAGAATTGTAAACTGACAATGCCGTATTAACCGATATTTTGAATATTGATTGATATATTGTGCTATTGTCACAGTATCATAAAATATCAACCAATATTTGCATCAATTCTATAGGATCCACATCTTTGTTGGCACTAAAGGCAAACACTGATATGAAGTATTCATTGCAGATAGGATTAAAAGCTTCAACAGCAGTGGATGTACAGCAACTACTGAATCCAGGTGGAAGTCGATTCTAAATTCTATAGCCAAACAGGTCAAACAGGTTTGTCTGCGAATTAATCTTCATGTCAGACTCACCTTAATTTGCAATTCTTATTAGAATTTTGTAGCAAATTCATGAAGGATACCAAGGTACAGAATTTTGATGCAGGGTAGTTCAATTGCATTATCAACGTTACATGCATATGCTTTGAAAAAATTTCAAGAGCCAATGGCATTTCCTGGTTATGAATGACTCTCAAAACTTCTACCACACGTATACTACAATCACTTTCATTTATTACTAGTAAATTAAGCGCAGGAATTCACTAAACTTAATTCATGGTGCTATTTTTACCCTGATATGAAAATTCCATTTATGGCTCTAAGCATCAACACTAATTGTTGATAATTGCTGCCAAGTTTTCTCTTTCTCTATCTCTCATGCGGTTGTGCTATTCCATTACTGTCTATATGGAACTAAGTAGAGGTTTCAATGGTTGAATTATTTGGTTTTGGTTGAGTCATTTCAGATTTGGGTCAACTGATCTGGATTGGGGCTTGGTTCATTTCAGGTTCAGTTTTTTTTTTTCATGCCTCTCTCTCTCTCTCTCTCTCTCTCTCTCTCTCTCTCTGTATCTATATATATCAGCGAGTGCACACAAGACTTTTTGTTTCCTTAGACCTTGTTAATTTCCATCAATGCACCAATTACTAATTAAACCCATATGATCCTCTTCTACTTGTCATTTATGCCTGCCACACATTTAAGCCATTTTCTATATTTTCTGTTCTCTGTTATAAAAAAAAAATGCATTTCTGAACTCTTGCAATTAAATAACTCCGATGGAATATAACGTTGTTTCAACTTTTTGATTTATTAGCAGGCTTTTCCTTGTACTTGTAGGCGTAAGTAATCACACGAAAGCTAAAAAAAAATCTGATGAAAAAACCAACATAGCAGATGAGAAATCTTAGGAAGCTAAAGACAATTATCAGATTTTATGCATTGGATTAAAACTCAACTTCGTTTAGCTATCCGATTTAGCATCAATGATTTATAGAGTTACAAAAGTAGGCTACCCAACAAGTACAACTCTATTTGTATCTTTCCAATGTGACGATTGCCGAACATTACCTGCACGTTTGTCCCTGATGGGCTATGCATTTAGATGTTCTTTTCTCTTATATTTATGAAATTCGTGATGTTCTCTATGAACTAGTTCTTGGTCATGAACAAGTGCAGATTTTGTGAGTGAATATTTGACAGCCCATCTAATACATGCAGCTTTTGGATGCATAGGGAGGGTAGTTTATCATTTGTGTAGACCTTGATTAGTCTGAAATATCTATCCAGTATTGATGCTCTAAAAATAAATGTTCACAAGTAGTAGTCTTTTATTAACATTGGAGATTTCATTAACATTGAAGAAATGAATGCATCGATCCTCTCAGTAGCTGAAGGAGAATGCCTTGGATTGTTGAACTTGGTTGCTGAAACGCAGCATGTCTTCAATGATTGTCTCACCATCAAAAAATGAACAATCCATTAGGAAAATAGTGCCTTTTATGGATAAATGCCACATGACTTGAGATTTCAAAAGATCACGATGACTTCAGTTATCTTACCCTAAAATGGGTACAGTCACCTTACATGGAATCGGCTAAGCTTTTAGAGTAATAATGATTTAGCCAGATTTGGTTGTTACATCTGTAAATGTCTTTATCAGGCTGCTTAGTCACTGACAGTTCTGCTTATTTACATATGTCATCTGTGCTTCATTCAACTTGCTGTGTAAACTTCAATTCTATCTCTTTGTAATTTGACTCATTTGCTGTATAATTATTTGATCAGAAATTACTTACTGATTGAAGGTGCCATTCACGTTAGCTATAAGGGTAGCATCATTGAAAGGGACATTGCGGCTGCATGTAAAGCCGCCACCTTCTGATCAATTGTGGGTTGGATTTACGTCGATGCCTGATATAGATTTCCATTTGGAACCTTTTGTTGGCGAACACAAAGTTATGAGTGCACGCATTGCCAATTTTTTGGTCAATCGGTTTAAGGTCAGGGAAACTTCTTGTCATAGAAACTTTTGTGCTTTTCTACTCATTACCCTGAATCGATAATAATATTGAATCTGTTGTTTATAACCATGGAATGAAATATGTTCGTATACAAAGTATCGGTCAATATATATCAGTATCGGGCCCCAATACTGACATCTTTCGATGCCATGACAAAATCACTATATGTTGGTTTATTGGTGAGATATCACGTGATATCGGCCCATATTACATCAGAAATTTTCTAATATATCTACGATATTTGTTCCCATGTTCTGATTTACCAAAAGTAATTGCGTTCGATACATATGAAAATTTCATCCCGACAATTTAAACCCATAGCAATGATGTAATATAAACATGGGAAATACTAAATGAATGAAAATAGTATCAGTCACTGCTGTATTGATATTTGTTATATCAAGTGATACTTACTAATATCGAACTCCAAACTTCTTTTGCAAATCAAACCCAAGGGGATGATATATCGAAAAGTATCGGGTGTATTGACTACTATTACGATATATCATGATTTTATCGCGATATCAGAAAATATTGGCCATGAGGAGGGCCGATAATGATTTATCTCATCCAATACTTTATATATCGAGCGATATTTCATCCAATAAAATAGTTAGATAACACTTTCTATGATTTGAATAGCTTTATGCATGTCCTAATGTCATAATGCAGGCAAGCATTCGGGAATCTCTGGTACTTCCAAACACAGATAGTGTATGCATTCCATGGATGTTAGCAGAGAAGGATGACTGGGCCCCGAGGAACGTCGCTCCATTTACATGGCTCAACCGTGAAGCACCGACTGATCCGGCAACTATTGTTGAATCGGGTGCCGACCATCAAGAGATCAAACAACCCAAAAAACAGAAGAAACCAGATTCTGCCGAGCACCACTCGGAATCTGCTCTCGGTTCGTTGCCAAATGACCGAGAAGTAGAAGAGAAAGGAGAATGCCAGTCACCATCGTCAAGGTATGTGAGTTTGACCGAGGAGAGAAGTAATGCTGGCGAAGAAGACGATGGGAGACATAAGAGAACAGGCGGCAGGGCGAGGATGCGCGAGCTCAGTAGGAAGATGGGCGAGAAGCTGGAGGAGAAGAGGCGCCACCTCGAAGAGAAGAGCAGGCACATCGTTGAGAAGATGCGGCCGCCCTCTACATCTTCATGACACAATAAAAATACTTGGGATTATATCATTCTTAGAATACCCTCGAGTGATCTAGCTTTCATAACTCTCTGTTGCTACGCAGGCCTGTAAATATCCATAAATGAATGACATGTTATATCATCCAAGATGCGTTTGCTTACACAGGTCAATACGTAAATGTGGAAGTTTTATTATTTTCTTCTGTTACTTTACTTAGTTTTTATAGAGTGAATCTTGCTAGGTTGAAGGAAACAGTGTGAATTCAAGAGATATCATAAAGTAATATTTTTATTTTTATACCGGCCCACTTATCAAAAAATGCTAGATAATTAGACAATATGTATTGAATCTGGGTGTTGTGGTAAAAACAAATTTAGATAACTAACCGCACTTAGCATAATAGAAAATTTTATTATTGATGTTGTTGTTAAAAGAATGGATGAAATATTGTATTATTCAAAAATATTTAAACCATATCTCCAAAAATAACTGATTCATTACAAACAATTCTAACGATCACGACTACTATAGAAAAAAAAATGGTAAGAATATATTTCGTTATTAAAAAATAAATAATAGAAAGAATATTACTTTCATATTAATATATGTTTTATGTCATTTTTTGCCCCTCGATTCTCAATCAATTTTCTTCATATTTCTTTTCCTTAATTTTCCTAAATCCAAATAAGGCCTGAAAGTTATATTTCTTCATACACAACCTTCTAATTGCACCATTGCTGACACAATCAATCCCAAGTCATGAATGTTAGGATATGGGTTATTTCGGTATGAACTTATATCCGATTGGTAGACCAGTAGGTCTGGCCGAATACGCATTGGTAAAATATCAATATGAATTATTGTTGTATTCACCGTACGCACGACAATACAGCCTGTGGCCAAAGTACATTTGTGGCTGGGGTCAAAGTGTAACCTTTTCGGCTAAGGCCAAAGGGCTATCAGGGGCTGAGGACCAAATGACAAAATGGCCGATGGCCAAATGGCAAAGTGATCGAAGGTGGTTAGACAGATAATGACCAAGGGCCGTTGGCAGATAATGACAAAGGGTAGTTGGACAAATAAGAGCCGAGAACAGTGACTCTGATCGAGGAAGATTAGATAATGGCTGAGGTCATCTAAAGTTTAGGCGAAGCAAGTAGTTGACTTTTCAAAGTTGGTCGCCAACTTTGCAGAGTAGATGACAAGCTTTGCAATACACACAATCATTTTGTAAAGCGGGCACCGCCCGGTATATATATATATATTCATAGCTGAGATATGGGAAAAAGAAGTGAGGAAGAGGCAGAAAATACAAGGAGTTGCCCTTTTACTCTTATACTATGTTCTCTATTCTCGAAAGTTTCTATAACTGAGGATTTTTATAACCAAATTTTATATAGTAAAATTTTTATGGACTAATTGTCCCGTAATTTTCTCCCCCTTATTTAGAAGAGGATATTCACATAAAATTTATATGTATTGTTCTTCCCTCTCTCTATTATATGTGTTATTATCGATTTTTCTTCAATATGCACAGTTTTGCCGGCACCCATTCCCAACAATGAACATTATCCAACCTTTTGACATTCACATAACTGAAGCAAAACTTACCGCGAGCAACACTACTCATGCTTGAAGTTTCCTGTAAAAAGATAATGCAACATCCAGTACGTGAGACCACTCAATAGAAGAAAAAACACAATAGCCATATCATATGCTTCTTTACAGAATTAAAGTAGACTTACAGAAAAAGTAGCATTTTTTCGTAAGCATGGCAAAGAATAAGAATAACTCATGGATAGTTGGTTGCTGACAGTGATGGGATTGCTACAAATCTTGATGCTTTGCCGTCATAACTAGTTGTCCTTCATACAGTATGGAGAGACTTGACTCTGCTACGCAATGGGGCCGGGCGACATCATCATCAACAAATATAGGTTGCTCAAAACATATGATCCATGTTATGTTATAGGAAGTAAAGTGCGTGAAGCAGAACTGGTTATGATGGCGAAGCAACTAGATTCATAATGAGAGTCCTCTTAAGGTTTCATTATCTTAATCCTACCCTTATATTGCCAACGGTGAGGATTTTATTAATGTAAATTAATCGGTTAGGATTCTGACAACATATTATAATGTATTTAACCCATTTTATAATTTTAACTTTCTAAATTTCTATAATAAAATCCTTATTATGAAAAAAATTTAACAGTTCCTTTGTAAAGATCACATATTTGTTGATAACCAAATAAATGTGGATTCCTCATATTCTGTGCCCAACTCCAGATGAAGCAAAATTCGGATTTTGGACGTCTTTAGCTGTCTAAGTCAGCTGATACAGTAATCCCCTTCTAATCCAACTTCAGAATGTCCATCAGCACAAACAGACTCTTGATGCTAAGAGTCTAGGCAAGCCATTGATGTCATATGTTCACCACTGCCAAAAAAGAAAAAAAGATATTTCTTCTCAATGTTATAAATGACTCCTTAAAATTCTATTTATTACCAACTTCTCATTTAAAAATCAATAATCAAGTCTTAAATCTTACTAAATGGGATCAATATTTTTGTTATTTTATTCGATTTAATTCAATATTTCTTATAAATTTTCTCAATCATCATATTTTGATTTCCAAGTTAGGAAGCGCTGGCATGCTTGATCTTGGATTTTCAAATAGCAAAACTGAATTTATGCATTTGACAGGGGAAGGGGGGGCAACGGGCAATATACAAACTTAACTACTACTTGATCATATGACGTTCTCCAAAGAAGACGGTTCAGTTCAAGCTTCTGGTGTGAAGCAACAAGCACGTAATGAAGGGCACCGTTGGCGTTTCTGCTTTACAGGAAAGCTAATGGTCCAATCCTTTTTGACCCCACGTATAGCTAGAGTTTCATGCACTGTACTGTCTTTTATTTTTTTTCCCCTTCTATCTCAAATAAGGGCATTTAGATGATAGAGTAAAGGGATGGGAAGAAAGGACAAATGTGGGGCAAATGTTTTTGATCCATCACTTATACGAATGAGCCAGAACATAATCATGTAGTGATTAGAGCTGATCAAGAGTATGATTTTACATGAGTAATTTGAAGGATGGGAATGACAGAATCTGATGCAAATTCAACAGAGCCATAGGAATTCTTGCTTGATGTAAGCAATGGGTCAGATTTGTGGTGATTTTCAAACTCATGGTGACATCAAGAGAATGATCTAGTTAGATATATCTATCTAGGTTTGATAAGCTAGGGTTCTAAAGAACTTAGTCGGACTATTTATAACTATACCCTTTATTCCTGAGTTATGCCAACAGTTACTAAACAAAAAAAGGTTACGCCTACGTAGGAATTCTTGCTTGATGTAAGCAATGGGTCAGATTTGTGGTGATTTTCAGACTCATGGTGACATCAAGAGAATGATCTAGTTAGATATATCTATCTAGGTTTGATAAGTTAGGGTTCTAAAGAACTTAGTCGGACTATTTATAGTTGTACCCTTTATTCCTGAGTTATGCCTACAGTTACTAAACAAAAAAAAGGTTAAGCCTACATAGGAATTCTTGCTTGATGTAAGCAATGGGTCAGATTTGTGGTGATTTTTAGACTCATGGTGACATCAAGAGAATGATCTAGTTAGATATATCTATCTAGGTTTGATAAGCTAGAGTTCTAAAGAACTTAGTCGGATTATTTATAGCTGTACCCTTTATTCCTGAGTTATTCCTACAGTTACTAAACAAAAAAAGGTTAAGCCTACCTTGATCCAATGAGAGATGGTTTGGACTATCCCAAGGTACCTTCCATAAGCATTTCTTAGTCCTCAGACAAATGACATGAAAAGTACAAAAGATATTATACATACC
>JAOVVI020005401.1:0-16546 GCA_028571085.2 Nepenthes alata
ATTATACAGTATCTTAAAAGCATTATACCACTCCATAATACTACTTAATTATTCAAAAAATTATATATCTATTACATATTTTAATACCTAATTAAATTAATAGTAGTAATTGATCATTGCGCATTTATCTATGTATCTATACTAAAAATATTTAATGGGTACAGTCAGAATTGGATTGATCCAAATTCAGTGCACGGATTGATAAGAATCCCAAATAACAATGGTGTAGTAGAAGAAGACGACTCTGAACCCATCAGACAAATAATATAATGATAGAATCAAATGATACGACCTAAAATATTAAATATTGAAGGTTTATAATAGAATACTAAATAAGTTATTTCAGGTGATAGTTGTATCGATCCCAACAATTAAAAGGCAAATGACCCAACCATTGAATGAAGGCGGCCGTTACATAAACAAGTAATACCCTTCATCATTGAAGAGGCACTATGTCTACCCATTGATTTAATAGTAGGTCAAGTAAACGGTACCTCTTATTATAAATATAGCCAACTGAGAGCTTCGTGACCATATACGAAGCCCATCTAAGGAGTGGGCTGTGCGTTCCAATCTCCAACGAACTGCTAGCGATTTTCCGTGTGCTTCAAGTTCCAATCGCATAGTTTCATGCGAACGCGATACGGTATTTGTACTCTTTTTGCATATTCCATTGTCAACACTCGAGGTGACTTACAGTGTCGATGGTCAGAGGACTGTTTAAGTTCAACTAGGGAATAGAGTGGATTTTCCTGGCCCCATGTGGCGGTTTTGAAGTAAGCACTGCCATATACGACTCTTTGAAGAAATAGAAGAACCGATTCTTCTTTGTCCGCGTGAGTGAGTTCTGGCCGTTGGCCAGAGAATGGGGCAAGGTGCCCGATGTGTACACTGGGGCGCCTTTTGAGGCGGAGACGGCGTCGCTATCGTGGCTGGTTAAATTGGTGGAGAGTCACATTGGGGAGTTCCGGAGAGACCACTTGGTCTCTCATGCTGAGACTAAGAACGCCAAGTGGGGGCCTCATTCTTCGAAGTAGAAGATGAGAAACCGCCAAGAAAGAGGAAAGTAGGGCCCATTGTTATCAGAGAGCCATCCAGCGATGGGTCTTCTGAGGGTTCTAGAGTGAAGAAGATGGTGGTACCCTCTTCCCAGTGCCAGGGATCGTGTTAGTTGGCTAGCTTTTGGGTGTTAGCGATAGCTCCGGCCTGGGTGGTGTCGAGCCTACGTGCGGCGACCTCCTCCCGAAGGAGAAAGCACCATCAGTCAATAACGGTCGGCGGAATATGACCAGACACATGAAAGTTACGACATCCTCAAGTAGGACTCAGCATTAACGGAACATGCGAGTGACGGCCTATGCTAGCAAAAGTCCGATAACGATAGCCTCAAAGCTTAGCCGACAACTACATCTTTTAGCACCATGACCTCCTCTTGGCAGGGGCGAGCGCGACCAACCACACACATTTGTCAAAGTCATTAGACGACAATCGTGTCTCCTCAGGGCCACGACTTTCCTTCACTAGAACGATTGAAATCCAACGCAAGTCAACCCCAACAGCCTTGACAGTCCACTAGAAAGCAAAGAGACATCCTTAAAGAGGGAGTCACTGAGATCGGGATCCCAGGCTTGGCCGGGGTCACAGTATTGAACCATTTGCTCGACCCGAGAGGCAAAGGATGCCCAATTTCAACAACTGAGCTTCCTAAGGGCTCCTCACTTCCAATCTCATTGGTTGACTCGCTAACAGCAATGCACAAAGAGAAGAACCCTTCTAAAAAATGCAATGTGCATCCTATTGCCACAGCTCGAATGATCAGCTATCTTAAGGCAAGTCACTTCCCGACCTCTCGAAGCATGTCCTTACAGTGAGGTGATCTGATTTGGAGCCTGAGATATTCCCTCTACGCGCTCTTGAGTCTTGCCTGAGACTCAGATGGCTTGCAACGGATCCAGTCAAAGATTTTTGGCTCCACACTGCTATTCGAATTCGAGCACTTCACCGGTCAACGGATTGAGTCAATAAAGATTTTTGGCTCTGAACTGCTCTCCGGATTCGAGAACTTCATCGGTTAATGGATCTGATCAACAAAAAATTTCGGCTTTGAACTGCTCTCCGGATTCGAGTACTTCGTTGGTCAACGGATCCGGTCAACAGATCCGATCAACAAAGATTTTCAGCTCCGAATTGCTCTCTGGATTCGAGCACTTCGTCGATCAAAGGATCCAGTCAAGAAAAATGTTTCGGTTTCACACTGCTCTCCGGATTCAAGCACTTCGTCCGTCAGCGAATCCGGTCAACCGCCATGTCCATCTTCGCTCTGCTCTCCGAATCCAAGCGCTCTGGTTAGTAGAACCGGTCAACAAAGATTTTTGGCTCCGCACTACCTTTCCGATTTGAGCGCTTTGGTTACCAGATCCAGTCAACCAGTTTTTTCTGCTCTGAACTGCTCTTCAGATTGGAACACTTCATCGGTCAACGGATTCGGTCAACAAAGATTTTTTGCTTTGAAGTGCTCTTCGGATTCGAGCACTTCGCCGATCAACAGATCCTATTAATAAAGATTTTTGGCTCTGAACTGCTTTTTAGATTCGAGCACTTTGCTGGTCAACGGTTCCGATCAATAAAGATTTTTGGCTCCAAACTGCTCTTTGGATTCGAGCACTTTGCCGGTCAATGGATCTGATTAACAAGAATTTTCGGCTCCGAACTGCTCTCTCGATTTGTGCATTTCGCCGATCAACGGTTCTGGTCAACAAAGATTTTTGGCACCATGCTGCTCTCCGGATCTGAGTACTCCGCTGGTCAACGGATCCGGTCAACAAAAAAATTTTGGCTTGACACTACTCTCCGAATTCAAGCACTTTGCCGGTCAGCAAAATCAGATAACCATATTTTTGGATTTGTTCTGCTCTCCGGATCAAGCGATGTGGTCAATCGAGCTGGTCAACCATTAATCTTGTTCCATTTACTCTCTAAAGTCAAACTTTTTGGTCAATGAATCTAGGTCAGACTTGAGGGGACAATATGGCTAGTCTCGTCCTATCATGATCATATCGGAGGCCGAAAATTTGGTCAACTGGTATGGGGGGCTAGTGATAAGTCCAATAACCATGAGCCTAATGGGTCAGGCCCCATAACAAGCCCACAATCTAATAAAATTCTTTCAAAGTAAAAGTCCCACATTACTTTTAAAGGAATAGTGTATCTGTAAATCACAATATAAAAGTAAGCACCCTTAAGTATTGAAAGACAAGTTGAAGAAACTCGAAAAAGTTCCACAATGCTCCATATAGCTCGGAGAAGGGTATAGCTATTGCTAACTAATCTCCAACGAGAGTAAATTGGCGGCCAGGAGACTCTCGAACCTCCTCTCATCCAGGAGGTCCCTTGGCTCTCCACCCGTCCGGGGCCCCTCGATCACCTCCAATTCTTGAGGCTTTTAGTCCTCCTCTAGTTTGAAGGCCATCTGCCGTCCGCCTGTTCGGAGGTCGTTAGCCCTCCGCGAGCTAGGAGGCCTACAACCATTTCCCCGTCTGGAGGCCATCAGTCCTCCTACCGTCCGGAGGCTCTCAGCCCTCCGCCGTCAGAAGGCTCTCAATCCTCCCCCCGTCAAGAGGCCTTCAATCCTCCGCCGCCGAGGGCCTCTCAGCCTTTCCTCCTGTCCGTAGGCCTTTAGCCATCCATCTTGGAGTCTCGATCTCTCCAGCCCGGAGTCAGGAGCTCACTGTCCAAGAGTTAACTATCCACTCAGGTAACTAAAACGTTGACTCACCAGTGTAACTTAGTCCTTCTCCTCAAAGTCATCCTCCGCGGGCGCACAACTAAGCCAACTCTCTATCGGGCGCACCTCAAAGTCATCCTCCACGGGCGCACCACTAAGCCGTCATCCACGGGCGCACTTCTAAGCCGCTTATTTATCGGGCACACCTCAAAGTCGCCCTTCGCGGGCGCACCTCTAAGCCGCCCTCTGTGGGCGCACCTCTATTCCCCCTTCTACCGGACGCACCTCTAAACCGCCACTCCATGAGCGTATTCATGAAGCTCAAGCCTCCCAGTACATCCCTCTCACACTCCCCTCATCGCTACATCTTTACATTCCCGCCACATTTATCTTTAAACGTACATTCCTCCGTTTATTACGAAATATTTCTAATTTGAGTATCAGAGTGTTAACGGGGGATATCCCTCCATTATCCACTGACCTCTTATTTGTGGTTTGTATTGTATAGGTTCTAGGTTATTAGCGACGAAAGTTGAACCCAATCAAGATCGACCAGCAACAGAAGATTGGAAGGCTCCCTAATCCGTTCAACACTAAAAAACTCGGGACTTAATATTATCATAACTATCTATAATATTAATTTTATAAAATTTTAAATCAGTAAGCCCAACTTAATCAACTAATTTGATTTTAATTAAGTCTTTTTAAAGTTTCTAAGTATATGTTTGAATATCATTTTTTAAATAATGATAAAAGAATCATTTTATCCAATTTATTGAATATTTTTCTTTCTATTATTATATGTCAAATGATAAAAAAAATTATAATTTAATTTTATTTATTTAAAGCGATTAACTAAATAAAAATTATTAAATATAAATTTTATTAAGGGATATTTAATATAAGATAATATTTTTCATGTTTCATGCAAGTGCAATTTTATTTTTACAATTCCATTCTTGCGTTATATCACCAATGGTGGCTGGTGGGATTAGGCAGCAGTCAACGGTCATCCGCCCCAGAACGACTATTCAACAACCTTCGGCTCGAAATTGAGGGGGAGGAAGAAAGAGAGAGAAATCTGATTAATACTCTCATTGAATGCTCCCAGCGACGCTAAAGTGACGGAATTCAATTCTTGCAGGAACAGTTGTCTCCACTTTCTGGGGGTAAGTGTTTGCCTAATCAGCAGTAATTATCCTTCATTCTGTCGTTTTTAATGCTCGCAATTTCAAATTCCATCACGTAATTTAATGCGAAGGCAGCTAAATTAAGACAATATGATCGTCTTTCTATCTTTTTTTTTTTCTCTTCTGGCGGGGGAGGGGTTCTCCCGATTACGCTTTCACCTTTCTAGCCCAGCTATCATTTACGATCTTACTCTTTGTCTTGGTATTGTTAGTTGGGGAACATTAAATAGTTCTTTTCACACTAGAATAATGTAGGAGGAGCTCTAGGTGTTCTTAGTGTAAGCATTTGATCCGGGAAAAAAAAAAAAGAAGAAAGAAAGAAAGTGGGGAAGAATGGGTGGTTTGAGTGTGGGTGAAGATGAAGAGCTTTTTGGGAAGAGACAGAATGGAGATTATTGGACTTGTTCACCTGTTCACGCCCATCACAGGCGCTCAAGGAGGTAGATCACTCTGCCGTTCTTTCTATTTTTAGCTCACTTTTTTCATGTCAACTGTATACTTATTTTTGAAATACTGCATAGAGTAGTTGAACTAAGAGATTTTACTTTCCCATTTTCACTTTTTGAAGTTGGGATTTCTGTTAGCTTATCTATTCCCAAAAGGTTATTGAATCCGATGGGAATATTTTATTGTGTTTGACTGGCAATCTATCTTTGCCATCTAATTCTTGGAGTTGAATCTGAGGTAATTTCTATTGTGTTTGAGTTGTAATCTATGTTAACACATAATCCGTCTTGACTTTTCATGACTCACAATATAGTGTTTTGTGAACGTACCCTTTCTTGAAAGGGATGAGATCTATGGAAAAAATAAGTTCATGAGGGTTTAAATTTATTCAGAATTTGTTTAACTGATGATCTCTAATGACCAATGAAACATGAACTATATGATAATGTAGATTAGGAGTAATCAGTCGCACAAATTATTTTGGCCATCAAATCTTCTGTTTTGATATGGTTTGTTTTACTCCTGTTCTTTCATGTATTGAGCATTGTATGTATTTAATAGATTGTGCTCTATGCAAAGCGAATCATATCTCATAATGAAATGCTTTAATTATGGGCTTAGGATTGCAATCAGTATCAAATGCTATAGACTGTTGTTCTATTCACAATGCCTTTTTTTATGTAGATGAATTTTCGTCATCCCAAGTTTTCTTTGCTTTCCCTTTTGCAGTGCTTCTGACAGGAACGGGGATGTCCGAGGGCTCAGGGTTCCACATTCTTTACATAACAACCAGAATTTACCACATGTGAGATCATGAAGCTCTCTGTATATGCTCTTGTTTTGGGCTCAAGTTGGTTGGGCAGATCAAAATTTGAATGGATGGGAATTTGAAAATCGATCAATATGAATGGAGAAGTCAACTTGATTGGAACCAAATTTTCTACTTTTGTAAATAATTAATAGCATCGACATCATGGAAGAAAATATTGCTCTCGATATTAGTCACGATTGTATTTATATTGACTGTATCAAATAATATGTATCGGTATCAATTGCAAATTTATTTTGCAAATCAGAACTTTGGACAAATATAGGTTGATATATAGGTGGTCGGTCGATATATTACTGTTTATTGCCAATATCGAGACATATCTCTACTTTTTGCGGTGTTGGGGAAATATTGGTATTCGATATACAAAACATCGGTTAATATTATATTTCATGATTGACATAGTCTTATGTACAGCCAATACTTTGCTTATAAGCATAAATACTTACCAAAGACGTTTAGAGAAAAGTTGGTCCAACACCTAACGGAACATCAATGGACAAGCAGTCAAATAGGCTTTGAGCTATATTATTTAGCTGTTCTCTACAATTGCAGGGGTTGAGTGTGAATTAGAAAAAAGGATATAAGTGTGAATTACTAATAAGGGAATTCACTTGTTAATTTCTCCCTTTTAATTTCACAGGAATCACCACTTTCTACAAGGACTTACAGCACACAAACTCCTTCTCATGGGCACTCCATTGATTCAAACACAAGTTCATCCAATCATCGCGCTTCCTTGGAAAAGGATGTAAATTTCTAAATTGGATCTCTTCCATTGATTCATTTTCTGTTACTCTAGCTGAAGTCTGAACTATTTGTGTTTAGTGTGCAGTTGGATTCCTTAAGAATTTAGTTGTTTGAGGATTTAATGGGGCATGAAGTAATGATTCGTCTGAAAGAGCCTCATTCTGTCACAGCTATACTGCCTACCATATTTACTCACCATAGTATACTGCTAATTGCAGATTCAGTTGCTACAATTACGCTTGCAGCAGGAGAAATCTATGCGAATTACACTTGAGAGGGCAATTGGTCGTGCTTCTAGTACTCTGTCTCCTGGACATAGGCATTTTGCCTCTCAGGTAACTTATCATTTGAGAAATTTTTACATTATCACGTAATCCTGTAAAGTGCAATTGGAGTGGAAGCGTTCCAATGGTTCCATATGAACAGAAAAATAAATCTTTCATAAGTGTTTTATAGCCCTTTGAAATTTCACGAAAACACTAGATTCACCAACCTAATTGCTGTTCATCAATGGTTTGGTTAAAATTGAACAGGAATTGTTACATTTTTCATGCTGTCTCAGATTTTGTTGGCTGCTCTTTTTTTGGGGGGCTAATGATGAGATTCTTTTGTTCATGAGTTCCCTCATTGGTCCTCTATAGTTTCCTCTGTTCATTAAAAAAATGGATCTGTGAAATTTATTGTAGCATTATTGACATGTATCTGTGCATCTCAAATTTGTGATTTTAGACTCTATTTTTCTGAACCATACTCCTTGTGAATTGAATGGAAAATATTCTCTAACATTCTTCCTTGAGACAGACAAAGGAGCTAATTGCGGAGATTGAGTTACTTGAAGAAGAAGTTGCGAATCGGGAGCAGCATGTTCTCTCTCTCTACAGGAGCATTTTTGACCATTGTGTCAGTCGGCCTCCTTCTGAGCAAAGCTCGGGCATGAATTCTCCAGCTCAAGTAAAAAATAAAACGAGGAGACATCCAAGCATAATTTCAAGTGCATTTTGTTCCTCAAAAAAGTTCCCCTTGCGATCATTTCAATCTCTTTCATCAAAAAGTAGTTCTGGGAGGAAAGAGCCCAAGACTAGGCATAATTCGTTGCCAGCAGGAAAAGCTGCTCCAACTTGCACAAACTCGGCTAAGGTAGTCTGAAGAGTATTTACAATTCCACTTGCTTTGAAGATTACTTCTTGACATGCTGTTTTTTTCGAATGAGAGATGATTAAGCTATCATCGTAATGGTAAGAAAAGGGCATTTATTGGTTAGAATTCCTTGTAATCGTATTCATTTGAGGCTGTAGAGCTTGCCTTTTGGTAGTTGGACAACTCATAGATAACATCTGTGGAATCCCTTGAGACATGCAAGAAGAATGTCAGTCAGATTTGGGATACTACTATACCAGATAGAGCATGTATCTTCCATGTAAAGGTGCACATATTATCAATCTTGTGAGACTATTGAAGTTTCACTCTGTGATATATATGGACTTGTACTGATTATACATTTAACTTTAATACACCAAACTTGGATGCTAATATTTCTTTGATAGTACAATTATCCTAAGTATAATTATCATAAGAACTATACAATTTATAATATATGACAAGCCCAGATGCCATCTTTGCTAAAAAACCTAAATGGCATGGTGGCAATGTCGTCCAAGCAATCCTTTACAAAACACTTTCATGAGTATAAGAAGTTGACCAAGCAAAGAAGGTTGATAGGGGAAAAGATGAAAAAATGAAATTAACTTGTAACAAGGGCTTTGGAGCTCAGTTGGCGTAACACTTCCTCTTGTTTGCCAGTGATTGAGGTTTGAGGCCCAGTGGAGTGGAGGCACTCAACCAAACTAGCTCCCTCCCCTACTATATCACTCCAAACAAAGAACAAAGAAGCAAAATTGTTGTGGCTTCTGTATGTTCAGAGATCATGAACATGTTCAACTACCATTATTTGGGTTTTCAATAGATGTTGGAGAGTTTTGCTGTGGAAGATGCAAAAAAAAATTTGTAGGACATAGAATAGTGAGACAACCGGAGGAATTTGGGGGAGTTTCAAGAATGCCTCCCAAAAAGATTTGAAGAAGGAATATGGAAAGATTGTTTTCAATGGTGGTAGTTAAGTAGTACCTTAGTAACAGTCATTATCCTGAGAAGTTTAAAGAGTTGACTCAGTCATATGAATTCCGAGTGGCATAGGAAGTCATGGCAATCACCATGCCAATCACTTTAAGGGCCCAACTCTGATACCATCTGTGAAGTCATTGGACCATAAAAACTTATGATATGTAGGAAAGGGGTCATCTTTGTCAAAAATACCTTATATTGATATATTTCGTAATCAAGAAAATAGTTGTTCTGAAGGACGTTTAAATATTAATGAAGGCTAGCACATTGTGTTCATGAGAATACCAACATCTAGTTTCCATGCATGATTCGCGCCTTTTAGCACATGAGTGCACTATCTAGAATGCTCACACCTAATGCACATCTATGCATTGCATGAGTGTAGACTGTTCAGAATGTCTGCACCTGATAAGCCTCTGTGTCATGCATGAGCGCAAATGGTCCAGAATGCTTGCACCTAATAGGTGTTTTTGTCGCGCATGAACACCATTTTCTAGGATGCACATGCCTAATGCACACCCATGCAGTGCTCGTGTGTTGCCTTGCGCATGCCTTCGCGCCAGTATAGTGTGTAAGCGCTTGGGGTTGCCTCTTTTTCAGACGTAAGATTTTTGACCTAATTTTAACCATCTCTATAAATACCCCTCTTCTATTCATAGAAGTGATGGAGAAATAAAGGCTGCTAATCCTTGAGCTCCCATTGTTTAATGTAAAAAAAGAGATTCATTATTAGAGAAAACCAAACTATTCTGTTGAGATAAAACTGTTAAGGTTTTCTCGCCTATTATTTTTCTCCATTGCTTAGACACTTGTTCCATCCTACAAACCTTTGATGTGCATTGGTGGCGTGGACACTAGTTTTTAATAGTGTGTGGAGATTTACTGTAAGTATAATAAGTTCGATAAAAGGATAGGAAGCTGTCCGATTCCTTGGTAGGGTCACAAGTTCAGAGTAAGTCGGCTAAGGTTTAGTGGGTCTGTACCACTCTGCATTGCTTTTACTGATTGGAGAAACTTGGGGGATTTGATTTGAAAACTAATTAGTTTTTGAGATTTTTCTTCATCATCAAAATTTATACATTATATTTCTCCATTATCTTAAATCTACTTTGGTAATATTTATTTATGCAAAATCGATATTTATTTATTTCTAAAAGTGAATATACTTTAAATGTATTGTATATTCATATATCCTTTACTTCCATGATTTACGAAGGGTCCAAATGAATCGTGATTAGGAGTCCCCTAGTCTTTCAATCTCTTATAGTAGTTTTCTGTGCTGCTACTTATATGGTCCGCTATGCATATAATGCTTTTGGTGGTGACTTTGAAAGAAAGTTCATTGTACTACTGCCACTGATTTTATTAGATATATGATTGAAGCCATAGTAAAACTACCAATAATTTGCCAATGATATCAAGGCCTGCAGATATATTATATTCATAGGAGTGGCGTTAGGGGGACATCTTTTGGATGTGCTCGAGTGACGTGACATCTTATCCATTCATGCACATTAATGAACTCACACAATAATAGATGAATAAACAAACATCACAGTAGATGTCCTAAGAGTGTCCAAAGGATGACCCCCCAAAGGATGTCCTAAGATTATATTGAAACTTTGATACCGTGAGAGTCTTCATTTCCGGGACCATTTACTCCCTTCCATCCACTCTATGGGTTGTTTGCATGATAATTGCCCACCAATTACCATGTGATCTCATTTGTTCTACTGCCTTGTCATATTGCAGGTCCAAAAGAAGTCACCCCCAACAGAGAAGACCTCGATGCAAAGAACTTTAAAGGATCATCTTGGTCAGTGCCCTAGCAAATTGTCTGAGGAAATGGTCAGATGCATGGCAGCAGTGTACTGCTGGCTCTTTAGTAACCCATCTTCAAAATCAGAGAATAACGAAGAATCCATGCTGTCAGAGCCATCTGCTAATATTGTTCTTTCCCAGCAATGTAGTCAAGAGGGCCACCCCTGCAAATCTTTTGTAGAAATATCCTCAATACCAACTGACAAAAGCAAGTTCTCTCGTGCATCTTATGCCATCAACAGCTATAGGTGCATGCACTGCTCTCACTACAACAACAATAGCAATATCAAATCTTTAAGTTCCACCAAGTAGGGTCGGTATTTTCCTACTCTCACTAGCATGGGGAAAAAATGACCATGAGGAGGTCAAATGTCCTTTTAGGGCATGGACCATGGTGGTTTTTCTTGTAGAAATCTATTAAAGCACGCAGCTTCCTAGCCAAATCAAATTATAGTGTTTGTTTTTTGTTTTCTTCTTATTAAGCTTTAATAAAATAGTTTACTTTTCAAAAGTTTCTCTGTAATTGCTGAACGTCATCTTGAGTCTGGTCTTAGTCATGATAAGGTCTCTATAATTTTTATCCTGATGTGGGTGGAGGTATTCTGCTTGCATTATAAGATGCGTCTCTAGATTATGTCCTTCCTGCAAATACAAAGTATCAAAACCTTGATTGTGGATTAAAAAAAAAACAAAGAAGTTTGGAGATGAGATTGTGGATCCACCCGATCTGTTTTCCCTCAGAAGCTTCGAATCAACAAGTTCCACTAGATATATGAAAATCTGATAGCGGCACTTACTTATGGAGTCAATTCTATTACAAAATATCTGATTATGAGGTTCGTTACATTATTGTGTCTCCTAATTTTGTCATATGATTTAAGTACACAGCTAACATACACATCAAAAAAGTAGGCTGTGAATGCATTTTGTTTTCTGCTGATCGGCATTACTATGACAAGTAGCACATGATATGGGCTTCACCTTCCTGATTGCTCTCTCTTTCCCATCAAAAACAGTATGCAGAAGGTTGTTTCTGTCCAGTTTGAATAGCTTGTTATCTTAACGTCTAGTTTTGAGTTGAAGACATTTTTTGCCAATTGCAGAGTTCTTGTTGAGCAACTGGAAAGGGTGAATGTGAATCAGATGGAAAGCAAAGCCCAGATGGCATTTTGGATCAACGTCTACAATTCTCTCGTTATGCATGTAAAAATATCATACAATATATGTGCTACTTAATATGTCTTGATGTTTCCTGTCTCCCCTTATTTAAGAATAGTTGCTTCCATTTTATTCTGCAGGCGTATTTAGCATACGGAATTCCCCATAGCTCTTTGAGAAAACTGGCTTTGTTCCACAAGGTGGTTTGCTTCTTTATCTACACTTTGTCTGTGCTCTATCTTACTAGAGATTCTAGAGGAGCCCATTCTTATCTGGACAAAGTAAATAAAGGTGTCTTATTATTAAATGACATAGGAAACATTTGCCAATTTCATTCTTGGGTTACTAACTAATGAAAAAAGCACTGCAATTTAGAGAATATATACATTAGTAGTCTGCTGTTACTCCATGAAAACAACACTCTATACTTCTTTGAACTCTCACCTCCTGAGTCTTATGCGCGCTTTCTTTTAAATGATTTAAATTTGTTGTCTGTCTTTTCATTAGTGTGCTATTCCCTAACTGGTCACAACCCAGTTTCAAAACCACAGATAAGGTCTTATTCACCTGACAAATTTCCTTTGCCGTTAGGAAAGATAGCACACATGAATTAAGATTAATGGACTAAACTATGGAAAATTCTATTTTGACTTCTTGGCTGTAGTCTTTAGTTAATTTATGGGAATCATGGTATCGGTGTCAGGGGTCCAATACTGATATTTTTACTGTGACAAATTTGCTACATATATATATATATATATATATATATATAGCACCTAATATGACTAATATCAATATGGCTGTGATCCATGCCGGCCCTGATATCCATATGTTCTTCCATGATGGGAACACTTTCATTTTCCATTTCCATTTCCATTTCCATTTCTCTCTTAGTTACCACCTAATTGCAATGTGTATTTGTTGATATACAAAATTGAAAGGTTCTCTGTTTACTGCAGGCTGCCTACAACATTGGCGGTCATATTATAAGTGCAAATGCCATAGAACATGCAATATTTGGGTTCCACACGCCGCGAGTTGGAGGGGTAATTATTGGCCCTCATTTAGCTTCAAATTGTGCCTAATTCCAGCATCTCCATGATCAGATGTTTTGCATTTTCTTGCGCTAGGTGTCTATTTGATGTGTTAAGCATGCCACTGCATTTTTGCAACCAGAGATTCTGTGAATCTGGATGAGATGGCATGCCAAGCTTTAATTTTTGTGTGCATGTGACTATACAGATCTTGCCTTTCATCTTATGTTTTCTCCTTCAAAAGTGCTGATCTGCAAAAGGACTATGATGTGAGGAAAATTCTTGATTCAAAGTCATGTATTGAAGGCAATTTGTTCATTAAACTTCTCTGTCAGTATGCTCAATAAACTTGAAAAAGAAATGAAATATTGTTATTCCAAGGTTTAGATTTGTTGTTTTAAATTTATGTAGATAATTGTAAAACATGTGGGAAGACCATATTTCCAGAGGGGAAAAAAGAAAAGAAAAATGAAACTTTATGAGCAAATGGGAAGTTCGATATTGGAAGTCCATAGGTAGCTTTTCATCTTTGAGGCATAGAGATAATTTGGTAGAAACAACGAGACACTATATTAATAGACTTGATATTTTATGGTTCATTTATGAGAAAATGCTTTCTTCACTAGGCTTTGATGAGGTCTTATGATTCTATTTGTTTTAAGTGAGGAAAATCATCTCATTGGTTTATGTTATTTTATTTTTGCTACTCTCGTATGGATTACAGTGGCTTGAAACTATCCTATCGACTGCCTTGAGAAAGAAATCTGGAGAGGAGAGGCATGCCATCAGTTCAAAGTTTGGTCTCCCGAATTCACAATCTCTAGTTTGCTTCGGCCTATGCACCGGAGCCTTTTCCGATCCTGTGGTATGCTCTTCCACTTAACATGGTCTGATTGCTCATCTCATTCGATAGAATAATGTTACAGGGTCACCATTTATACACTAATTCTAACACAACGTCCTATTTAGCTATTTATTTTTATATGGGCCCATTAATCAATATGAATAGATGTGATAACACGTTAAATAAGGTGTCTAATATCCCTTAAATATTTCTCTGTTGCATAATAAACACACTAATGGTTGGTATCTTTTGCTGAAATAATTCCAAAGAGATACAGTGAGGTCTGCATGACATCAAATGTTAAAGATGGACCAAAAACTCATTCTAACATGATGTCCTATCTATCCATTCATTTTTGTGTGAGCTTGTTTATGTAAATGGATATATGGGACACCCTTAGGTTTGAGAATGTCTCCTAAACATTTATGCATTCTATAGCAGCCACACTATTGTTAGTATCTTTTATTGAAATAACTCGGAAATGGTACAGTTGAAGGTCTACATGGCATCAAAAGTTAAAGATGAATCGGAAACCCATTCTAAGGTGGCATCTTACTCATCTATCTATTTTTGTTTGGATCCGATAGTCTGGACGGATAGGACACCATGTCACCTAAGTGTGTCCCTTGAACATTTATCCATTCCATAGCTGCCACAATATGGTTAGTATCTTTTGCTGAAATAACTTGGAAATGGTACAGTTGAAGGTCTACATGGCATCAAATGTTAAAGACGAACTAGAATGGGCAAAAAGGGAGTTCCTTCATGCCAACATAGTTGTGAAGAAGTCGAGGAAAGTGTTTCTCCCAAAGTTGCTCGAAAGATTGGCGAGGGAAGCTTCCATTGGACCCGATGACCTTCTCAAATGGGTGTGTGAGAATGTCGACAGGAAGCTCCGCGATTCAATCCATAAATGCGTGGATTCTCAAACCAACAAGAAAGCATCTCAGATCATCGAATGGCTGCCTTTCAGCTCTAAATTCCGATATGTAATGTCAAATGAATTAGCCGCAAAACCATGGTGGCTGTGATTCTTGTTGCCAGTGTGTTGATCATGTTTCATGCAAGTACCTCTAAATTCTTTCCAAAAAGAGATCAGATGGATAAAACTCGTTGTAATGGAGAGCTTTCGCAGTTGTACAAAACACTTTGCCCACTTGCCTGTACAGCCATTTAATCCGTGGTTTTATTTGCTAGTGAGAGATGGATCTTTGAATCTGAAAGTGTTGGTTACTATTTGCACTTAAATCTTGTTTATGCCCAATACTGTTTAAGAGACAGCCTAATGTCATAAAAAATTCATTCTTTTATGACAAATTTGGTTTGGAGGAGTCAGATAGGAATGAATATTGCCAATGGTATTTATCGGCATCTTAGTCCATCAGCTTATGCGGTTGCAATAAGGCATTTGGGAATAATAATTTCTTAAAAATAGTTATTACTTAAAAAGTGAGAATACTCGATTTCAGGTGTGGGGTTAACTCAGCATCAAACAAGTAAAAATGTTATTCATTCAAGTGCCAAAGCAACAATAATTGATCGGAGATTACGCCGCTTACTCGTGCGCTCCATGCTCAGGTCTAAGCTATGCACACAATCTAGCGTCAAGCACGCAGACATCCCAATGCAGAGCTTTTGGGGCAATGTCCACGGACGCTCAGGTGCCAGCTATCGTTCTAAGTTGCATTGGTATTATGTGTCGTTCTATGCATCTATCGGTGTTGTTACATTCTGCAGCCGCACATGCCGAATCTCGCATTTGATTAAGTGCAGTAGTTTCGAGTTCTCTTATGAGAGATCTGCGGCCATGGCTAAATTATGTTCACACAATCTTGGTCGAGCTTCCAATGTCTTGCTTTGTTGGAAAATGCTTCCAGCCATACTTGAGCACAAAAGGTCAAGACAGACACCATATTGAAGCCAATACTATTACACCTTTTGGCCCATTCACTAACGGGCTTTAAGCTAGAAGTAATCTTTGTTGGGTTTTGAATACCACAATTTTATACACGAAGAAGACGATAACTAATCTTTATAAGTATTATTTTTGAACCCTTTGTTTGAACATAAGAGGATATGATATGATCATGTATTGCGTAAAATAATAAATACAAATAAAGAGACAATATATTTTACATGAAAAAATCGATTTGAAATGTGAAGGGAAAAAATTATGAGCCTATAAGTTTAAAAAATATTAACTATTCGATAAATCTTAGTTACGAAAAATCTAATGACACAAGGGTATAATAACTTGTAATAATAAGGTCAAGCAGCATAGAATGTAAGAATAACTAAAAAGAAATATGATCGGTAAAATACTTTTCTTGATACCAAGAACAATATACTCAATGTCAGTAAAGAATAAAGTATAATTTGAATTTCAAACGAATAAGAAAATCTTTCTCTTTTTTATTTTTTCTCATTTTCTTTCTTTCATTACGTCGGCACTAAAAAAATTTACATTTTGTATATAGTTATTGACTTTCTTACCTCTAATAGATCATGTAGGAGATTTTATATTAGTATAGGTGCATGTGTGCTCCTTATTTATATCTTGTCACAGACTAAGACCAAAGTTGGTCCTAATAATTAACAATAATTAATATTTATTATTAAAAGCAACAA
>JAOVVI020005402.1:0-16546 GCA_028571085.2 Nepenthes alata
TTTATTTTATATTATTTTTATATTTTGAGATGTTGATAATTAGAAAATTATATTTATTTTCTAATTAACCTAAGAGTAGTATTTTTCTATATAAAGATCCTAACTCTGTTATTGGAGGCATTGATGAGTTGAATGAATAACTGAGTAATTGTAATTTCCTTCTTTTTCTATTGATCTTTACTTCTCTTCTCTCTATTCATTTCTCCTGTTTCTTCCCCTTCTTCTAATTTCTTCTCCTTCCCAGCCTCTACTTTCCCCTATCCTGCATCAAATTTAGTATTAGAGACTAACCCTCTATTTTCTATACTGTCTTTCGTGCAACCAATACCATTAGTATCATTGCCATCTCCTTTGGTCCACCTCCTTCAGCCCCATTACCAACTCTAGTAGCACGAGTACCCACCTCCATATCTCAACAAGTAGTTTAGCCCTTCTTTCGGCATGGAAAATCTAATCCAATTCCGCATCATATTTATTTTTGCAGCAAAAAAAAAAAGTGTTTTTTTTAAAAAAAAAAGGGGGAGAGGGAGAGAGAGAGAGAGAGAAGGCCATCACTGTCCAAAAAAAAAACTATAAATAAGGGAAAAAAAAGAAGCAGCTTTAGGACTTTGAGGCTTCATTTCCTTGGGGGGCCTTCTGCCTTTTCCCCTTCACAGGGTTCTCCTTTTCCTACAGTTGCTATACCATTGCAGACGGGCTTCCGTCATTTGCTGCTGCTTGACCGCTGAAGCTTCACCTTTGTTGGCATCTAACATCCAAGCAAATTGATCACTCAACGTACAAGTTGTTCGTCAAAGAAATTTGCAAATTTTCTAAGTTCTCCTTGTTTGTTGGACATCATGGACAACAAAAATTTTCACTCGACGTGGTCGAGTCCTAGCCACCCGAGGAGAATTGATGTGGACATCATAGACATTCTAAATTATAAGAGATTTAAAATTTTATATGATTTTGATTTTATATGAGATATTTTATTTTATTTTGAGAGATTTTATTTGATTTTGAGAAATTTTATTTTATATTATTTCCTTATTTTGAATTGTCGTTAATTAAGAAATTATATTTATTTCTTAATTAACCTAGAGGTAGTATTTCTCTATATAAAGATTCTAATTCTATTATTAGAGGCATTGATGAGTTGAATGAATATTGAGTGATTGTGATTTCCTTCTCTCTTTACTGATCTCTGCTTCTCATCTCTCTATTCACTTCTCCTAGTTTCTTCTTCTTCTCCCAATACCCTACTTTCCCATTCCCTGCATCAAATTCTCCCCGATGGGAAAGTAATCCAAGTAGACACTTTCAAATCCAAATAATTAATAGTAATAAACAAACAACTACTTTGAGTACACATTCATTATGATGTCCACAAATTTAATTTCATGAACTTTCCACGGTTACTTATGTAAACAACTAGTGTGTCAAAGCTCACCCTCAATTTAAAACAAAGTAATGATAAATCAACACAATACTTCCATTCTCAAATTAGAACAAGTCTTTGCAGAAAAAGATCAACACTCCCAATAACTAATTCCAAAGTCAGGGGTCTGTCATGAGATACTTGTCATTTTTTGTGGTCAGCAGCAAGAAATATGGAGTGAGACTGAAGTAAGACGTGAAAGGAGAAATGAAAAGACAATTCACTGTTCTTTTAGAAAAAAAAGTCAGCCAATGAAACAATTTTTCTACAATGGAGGGATAAGGTTGCATACAACTGACCTTTCTCAAGCTCTATGATGTTAGCAGGAAAGAGAAATTAATTACATTGCCTTAAAACTATACACTATATCTTTTGACATCTATTGAGGGTAACCCTAGGTACAATGACAAGATTGCACCATTGAAACCAAAATGTCATTCATTCAAATCCCGAAACAGTTTCTCTAGTCTCTGCAATATTGGCATAAGTCATAAGACTGCACATTTTTTAACTGTCCCCAAAGCCCACAATGCTTCACAGCGTGGCCTTAAGGGAAGCAACAACTACCTTCCTATCTGGCACTACTACATGATCTCCCAACAATTAATAACTCATGAATGAGCTTCGTTTAAATATAGGAGACTGGGACATAAAGAGCAGCCAAAAAGGAAAAATTCAACTAGTTAAAATATTTCATAATCTCTCCCACTTATATCTAGCATGAGGGTTTGAATCAAACCCACGAACACTGAGAGAAATCATAGATCAGGTAAGATCATTTAATGCAGTGTCCGCATTAAAACTATGACCATGGACTCCAAATCACACTTAACAATTGCGCCAGAAGATGCACCTTTGACATCTTATAAAAACATTTTATTTAGAACTCCATCTCTTCCGGAGTTATCAGATAGTTTCTTTAGGAGCAGGAAAAGACTTTGTTTCCATGACTTCATGTGTACTCATTATTCTTTGAAGTTTTGATTGGAACTTTTAGCTGTTTTGAGTTCATCCCTGGCTGCAAGGATTTGGTCCAGTATCAGAGGTTGGACACAGACACAGCTGTGTCATGATTACATAAACAATACAGTATCTACAAGACGCTCATCCCATATGTTTCACATAATCAAAACCACACATTTTTAGCACACAACGGTTATACATGCCTAGGTGATATCAGCAAAACGATGCCTTACAAAACACATGACTAATCAGGTTAATTGTTTGGCATTACTTGGATGCTACATCCAATCAGATCAGGACCAGACGAAAAATAATCTTGAATCACTGTGGAAAACACCACCAGACATGACACTGTGGAGCCGCTGGAGTCAATGATGTAAAATTAGAGGCGCTAGCCTCCCTTCTATATTTTATATTAAATGAAGTGAAATCCGGGACGTTCAACATGTCTCCACAATGTAGCCTTCTGCACAACTGTTTGATTCATACAATCACATCGAGCATAGTTGATCTGATTCAATTTTCAACACAAAAGGGAAATTTGATGCTAACGAGCAACATTTTTAACCAATAGTCTTTTTTTTTTGTGAGAACTAGACAATCAAACCTATTATTGAGGAAATAGAGAGAAAGACTGCGATGGTGGCAGTCTACATACTACTGAAAATGTGTGCGAGAGAGAGAGAGAGAGAGAAAGACAGATTATTTTCCATTTGCGTGTGAATCGAGTTTCATTCATTATTTGCTATAAAATAGTATTCAATTATATTCCCATATATATAAAAACCACTCCTTCCATTCCATTTCGAGAGTCCCCTTGGCACTTTTTCATGTCAAACAAAGCAAACTTTGACAATTTTTTTTTAAAATTGTATTGGCTCAAAATTTTAGATGAAATATAGGTACTAGTCATAGCTACAAGTATTAGCCATATCCGGTGACAAGTTTATCAAATGCAAATTTGCATCCATGAAGCAATATATCACTATTATGGTAACATATCACAATTTAATTGCGATAATGTCAAATATCAAAAGTGGCCTCCTCATATTGATATTTCATTCCATGCTCAATTTTCAATAAAAACATTAGAAAGACAATCTTTCTAAAAGTTCCGATATATAGTTTTAACATCTTTTAAATCAATAGAATTTGCAAAATAAATAAATATATAGTCAAAGTTGTCTTTATTTGACCTAAAAAATAAAATTGAACAATAATTATGAAACAAAGAGAGAAAGACTCTTGGTAATCAAGGCCCCGTAAGAAGAATGGACACTCTCCCGGGCTTAATTGTAAGGTTCGAGTTTATAGAACATAGTAATTATGAGTAATTTAGATAATATAATCAAATTTATAATGAATGGATATGGGAAAATAAAGATCGGGATCATAATAGAAGAATGAGAGGACCACACTCAAGGGTTGCTTGAGCAGTATTGAAGCACCAAATCCAAAATAGTAGCGCCCGAGACTTCGCTCGAGCTCAACTGGTGTGCAAATTCCAGAATAGGATCGCCCGAGGGTCGCCTGAGCAGCGCACGAACGTGGAAAGCAGAACCGCCGCGCTCGACTAGCACACGAATGGCGCTCGAGCGCCAGTTCGTCCTTATTTGAACTTTTGGCTAAGCATTGACCGACTTTCCTTATATTTATATAAATATTTGATTTTTAGGAAATCGAAAGGAGATAGCTTCGTGGGTAAGGAGGAGAGAGAAAGAGAATAGAAGAGAAAAGGGAAGGAGAAGAGAAAGCTAGAGAGAGAAAGTGATATTGGGGTAAAACCGAGCCATTTCCAACGAAGATAAATGGTAGATCGGGTTAAGGCAAGTGCACTCTAAGATTTGTCTTTCTTTTGTTACTGTTTCTTATCCGTTCCTTTGGATATTATTGTTCTAATACCCTACTCCGTTGAGTTTCTACTGATATAATTGTATGTTTTACTGTTTTCTCATGTATTTATGAAGAAACTTCAAGTTTAGATGCATGTCTCATGATTTGTATGTTATTTTTTAATATTTGGTTCCTGTTTTATATCCATAAATATGTCCAAAGTTTCTGCATAATTGGAATTTGAGAATTATGATTTATGGTCTGTTTATGTTTATACTGCAGATTTATTAAATTATCTGTAAAGTTTATTGTTATTTGTTCATCTATTTATTGTGAAAAATAAATAGTTAAAGTCTAAGATTTAAGCCCATATAAATATGAAAATATATATTTGTATAAGGTAATTAGGGACTCTAACTATTATTTGCTATTTGTTATGAATATTTTCTCCTGGAATGAGAAAATCAAGAACAAGGACCAAGAAAATTTGTGTAGAGTTTCCATATAAAATTTGAAAAAAAATTAAGAAACTGGACCAAAAATTTTATTTAACGAATAATATTTACTGATATGCCTTAGGATATTGTAGTGATAATCAAGGATTGCCCCTCAGCCGTGGGAGAATCTTTTGGCAACAACAAGGACTATGGCCAAGTATATCGGGTTAAAGGTATACTGCTCATCACGGGGTGTTGAATTGCGTGGATCGTGCCTTAGATTGTGTTAAAGCATATACAATCATTTCCTCGTTTGACCATTCCGTTAGCTGGTAAGGCCTATTAGCTCTGCTCCCTAAATATAATAAGTTCCTGCATATTTTGAAGGCTAATGGAATAAAAAATAAAATAAGAAAAATTAAATGTATCACGGAAACGACTTTCGATAATGTTTTATACTTATATATGCATTATGATCCTATTCCGTCCTTTTGATTTTATTTTAAAGCATAACTGTGCATGTCTTTGTTTATATTTGTCCCTTATAGAGCATTTAGCTCACTCGCTTACTTTTTTTCTAATCTTCAGATGATCACGCGCTGATACCTGATGAAGAGTAGAGATTGTAGGTTGCTTATGCTGTGGATAATAATTCTTTTGGTATATGCATATGATGGGAGACAGATTTTGATGTATTATTGCTATTTTAATGACACTTATGTAGTTATCTTTGCGCTCTGTATTTTGGTGGTTATGTGTATGCTTCCACTAGTTATTGTGGTTTGATTTTGGACCCTAGTGACACCTCTTGGATCCATCGTCGTATTTTGGCAATATGGCATTGGAGCCGCAAATATTGTGGCTTTATTTTGGATCCTGTGTATGCTTGATATCTATGCATTGTTGGATATTATGGATTGTATTTGGTTTATTGACGAACATAGTATTTAGTTGATCCGGTCAGTCACAGGTGGTATCAGAGAAGGAGATGCCTCAGGCTTGATCTTGATCTTGTGCAGAAGCCTAGGTTAGGATAATTTAGATTGGACAACTAGACAAAAGTGTAAGTTAAGTAATTTAAGTCGGACGGCTAGGACTAGGTTAGGATCAGTTAGTTATATTTTGAATGTGTAGTTGCTAATCCCAAGGGAAGCCCGGATAGTATAGTTTATAGTGTCATAGTTAGTGTCCGAGTTGAGTTGTGTAACTAACCTGAATTGTTCTTATTTCAGAAAGAGTACTAGTAGCCAATAGAAATGGCAAATAGACAAAGAACTACATGTGCTGGCAATCCGCAGAACGGAGAGGCTGAGTATTTAAATTTCCTAGGAAGGATGGCAGATATAATGGAAGCTATGGGGCAGCGAAAGTCAGCTCTAGTTCCAGTTTCGGCTCCAGTTCCAGCTCTTGCAAATCCCGGGGCATCGGCCTACGATCGTTTCACTAATGAACAAGTTCCAAAAATTTTTGGGTGAACCAGATCTAGTGAAAGTGGACACAGTTTCAACAACTCAAAAAGGTATTCACAGTCATTCAATATCTAGAAGAAGATAAGGACTTATTTGCTACTTATCAGTTGGATGGCGAGGCCCATCATTGGTGGACAATGAAGCATAGAGCATTGGGGGTGCCTGAGAACGAGATTACTTGGGCTATATTTGAAGCAATTTTTATGGAAAAGTATTTTCCTACTAGTCTCCGTGAACAAAAGGAAGAAGAATTCATTCGATTGAGACAGGGCAACTGTACGGTGGCGGAATACGATGCCAAATTTACAGAGTTGTCTCGGTATGCTCTATATATGGTGGAAGATGAAGAGAGAAAGGCAATGAAGTTTCTGCAAGGCCTGAGGGACGATATAATAAAAGGCAGTTGGTAACATTGAAATTGCCGATGTATGGAGAAGTGTTGGATCAAGGCCTTATTCATGAGAAAGAGCTCGAGAAAGAAGAGTTTTTTAAGAAAAGAATGCTCAGTCGAGGTGGTACGGGTACCAGCTCAAGTGCAAGATCGGGGAGACCACCGAAGATGGAGAAACAGCCAGAGCAAGAAAAGAAAGTCAGTTAGCAAGCACCAACCTTGCGAGCACCAACAAACCCATGCTCGCATTGTGGGAAGTTGCATGGAGGCAAGCTTTGCTTCAAATTATTGGGAGTGTGTTTTAATTGTGGACAGGTGGGGCACATGATAAAAGACTGTCCTCATCCGAAGAGGGCCCAAGTGTTACAGCCCACTGTCCAGGGCAAGGCATATGCGATATTTGCAAAGGAGGCAAAGGCATCAGAAAGCACAGTGAAAGGTATTTTCTCAATTTGTGGTGCCACTGGCTATGTGCTCTTTAATTCAGGATCTACTCATTCTTTTATTTCACTTTGATTTGTATGCTATTTTACATCATCTCCAAAGATTCTCGATTATTCTTTGATAGTCTCGACACCTACAGGATCATCTGTCACTACAGTTATTCTGTACCCAGGGTGCATTATTGAGGTGAATGAGTTTCATTTAGCAGCAGACTTAATTTTGTTGGAGATGTGTGATTTTGACGTGATTCTGGGTATGGACTGGCTGTCGAAATATCATACAAATATTGATTATTTTCATAAAAGAGTAGACTTTGCTATTCCAGGATGTGAGCCATTTCACATTCAAGGAATTCGGCGAAAAGAAGAGTCTTGTTTTATTTCTGCTCTACATGCTTGGCATCTGATGGAGAACGAGTGTCAAGCCTATTTGGAATATGCCAGCGTAATTGGGAGCCATGAAGTGCCGGCAAAGGAAATGCCGGTAGTGTGCGAGTTTGAAGATGTATTCCCAGAAGAATTGCCTGACTTGCCACCACATCGGGAAATAGAATTTGAAATTAAACTTGTGCCAGGATCGGCATCGATTTTGAAGATGCCCTACAGAATGGCACCTGCTGAATTAAAGGAGTTAAAATAGCAATTGCAAGAACTATTAGATAAAAGTTTCATCAGACCAAGTGTGTCTTCATGGGGTGCGCTGGTCTTGTTTGTAAAGAAGGACGGAACTTTGCGGCTATGTGTGGACTATTGTGAGTTAAACAAATTCATGGTCAAGAATAAATATCCATTACTACGAATTGATGATCTTTTTGATTAGTTGCAAGGAACTATGGATTTTCCAAACGAGGTATGGCTACTATGAATTCCTAGTTATGCAGTTTGGATTGACGAATGCTCCTGCAGCTTTTATGGATTTAATGAACCGAATTTTTCAATCCTATCTGGATAAATTTGTGGTAATTTTTATTGACAATATCCTTATTTATTCAAAGAGTTATAAAGAATACGAGGTGCATTTGAGAAATGTGCTCCAAACTCTTCAGGAGAATAGATTGTTCGCGAAATTAAAAAAGTGCGAGTTTTGGCTCGAAGAAGTAGAATTTTTGGGCCATGCTATTTCTAACGGAGGTATTTCGGTAGATCCGAAAAAGATCAAAACTGTAATTAATTGGAATGGACTGACAACGATGACTGAAGTTCGGAGCTTCCTGGGTATGGCTAGGTATTATCGTAGATTTGTGGAGAATTTTTTCCAAATTGCTATACCACTCAGTTAATGAAGAAGCTAAATTTGACTAGACAGAGGAGTGTGAATAGAGTTTCCAAGAATTAAAAGATAGGCTAACATCTACACCGATTCTGACTATACTTGACTATTTGGGTAGTTTTGAGGTATATTGTGATGCATCTAAGATCGGATTAGGATGTGTCTTGATGAAGAACGGAAAGGTTGTTGCAGATCAAGGAGATGGAAATGCTGGATTGCATGAAGCATTACAATATCCAATGATATGTCAAAGGTAACCGGATATTACTATTATATCTATAAATGCAACCAGAGATACTATAGAAGATCAAAGAGGGGCAAGTGAACAATCCATTCTTGATGGATATTGTTGGAGATTTAAATTGAAACTCAAGAGTTGATTTTAATGTTCGTGCTGGTGGAGTCTTGAGATTTCGGGATCGATTATGTGTACCTGATGATAAGGAGCTGAAGAAAGATTATGTAGGAGACCCACCGATCTAGGTATACTGTTCACCATAGAATTAATAAGATGTACCAGGACTTGAGAAAAATGTTCTGATGGAGAAATATGAGAAGAGAAATCGTAGCTTTTATAGGTAGATGCCTTATCTGCCAGCAACAAAAGGCCAAAAGGAGGAAGCCATCAAGCTTGTTACAGCCAATGCCTATTTCGAGTTGGAAATGGGAAGCTATTATGATGGATTTTGTTATGGGATTGTCAATGACCCCAAAGAATCATGATGCAATCTGGGTCACCATGGACAGGCTAACGAAATCAGCTCATTTCTTGGCCATTCAGACGACATATTCTTGAGATCAGTAGCACAACTGTATATCAATGAAATTATTAGACTTCATGGTGTGTCAACGTCAATTGTGTCTGATCGATATCCACGGTTTCTCTCTAAATTTTGGGAGAATCTGCATCGAGAACCAGGGATGAATCTGAAATTCAGTACCGCTTATCATCCTCAAACAGATGGCTAATTTGAGCAAACAATTTAGATTCTTGAAGGTATGCTTAGAGCATCAGTGCTTGAGTTGAAGGGTAATTGGGATGATTACTTGGCTTTAGCAGAATCTGTTTATAATAACAGTTATCAAGTAAGCATTGGTATGACACCATTTGAAGCCTTATATGGTACAAAGTGCCGATCTCCCATCCACTGGGAGGAGACTGGAAATAGACGGCTATTGGGACGAGATGTTATTCGGGAGACATCAGAGAAAATTTTAGTGGTTCACGAGAAGCCGAAAATGGCCCAGAGTCGATAGAAAAGCAATGCCGACCGAAGGAGATCGGAGCTAAAATTTGAAGTCGGTAATTTTGTTTTCCTCAAAATATCACCATCAAAGGGATGTCCAGATTTGGTGTAAAAGGAAAACTAAAACCGAGATTTATTGGACCCTTCGAGATTTTGGAGAAAGTCAGGGAAGTGGCCCATAGATTATCATTGCAACCAAGTTTGGCTTATATGCATGACGTCTTCCATGTATAGTTGTTGCAGAAATATGTTCATGACCCGACACACGTTATCGAATATGGACCTTTAGTCATCAACGACGATTTGTCCTACACGAAAAAACCAATACAAATTCTAGATCGAAGGAATCAGATATTACGCACAAAAACTATCTCACTTGTCAAAATCTTATGGAGGAATCATTCTCACTTCGCTTGAGCTCAACTGGGGCGCAAATTCAAGAATAGGAGCGCCCGATAGTCGCATGAGTGGCACATGAGCGCGGAAAGCAGAATCGCCGCGCTCGAGCGCTTGTTCGTCCTTATCCGAACTTTTGGCTAAGCATTGACCGACTTTCCTTATATTTATATATATATATTTAATCTTTAGGAAATAGAAAGGAGATAGCTTCGTGGATAAGGAGGAGAGAGAAAGAGAAGAGAAAAGGGAAGGAGAAGCGAAAGCTAGAGAGAGAAAGTGATACCGGGGTAAAACCGCGCCATTTCCGAAGAAGATAATTGGTAGATCGGGTTAAGACAAGTGCACTCTAAGCTTTGTCTTTGTTTTGTTGCTGTTTCTTGTCAATTCCTTTGGGTATTATTGTTCTAATACCCTACTCCATTAAGTTTCTACTGATATAGTTGCATGTTCTATTGTTTTCTCATGTATTTATGAAGAAACTTCATATTTAGATGCATGTATCATGATTTGTATGTTATTTTTCAATATTCGGTTTCTGTTTTATATCTGTAAATATGTCCAAAACTCCTGTATAATTGAAATTTAAGAATTACAATTTATGGTCTGTTAATGTTTATACTGCATATTTATTAAATTACTTGTAAAGTTCATTATTATCTGTTCATCTGTTTATTGTGAAAAATTATCTATTAAAGTCTAAAATTTAAGCCCACATGAATATGAAAACATATATTTATATAAAGTAATTGGGGACTCAAGAAACTGTTATTTGCTATCTGTTATTTGTTATGAATATTTTCCTTTGGAATGAGAAAATCAAGAAAAAGGACCAAGGAAATCTGTGTAGAGTTTCCATATGAAATTTGGAAAGAAATTAAGAAACTGGACCAAGGATTTTATTGAGCAAATAATATTCGCTGATATGTCCTAGGACATTACAGTAGTAAATCGAGGATTGCCCCTCCGCCGTGGGGGAATCTTTTGGCAGCAACAAGGACTATGGCCAAATATATCGGGTTAAAAGTATACCGCTCGCAACGGGGTGTTAAATTGTGCGGATCATGCCTTAGATTGTATTGAAGCATATACAATCCTTTCCTTGTTTGACCGTTTGGTTAGCTGGTAAGGCCTATTAGCTCTGCTCCCTAAATATAAATAAGATTTTGCATGTTTTGAAGGCTAATGGAATCAAAAATAAAATAAGAAAAATTAAATGTATCATAAAAGTGTCTTTCGATCATGTTTTATGCTTATATATGCATTATGATCCTATTCCGTCCATTTGATTTTATTTTAAAGTATAACTGTGTATGTCCTTGTTTATATTTCTGCATTGCTAAACATTTAACTCACTTGCTTGCTATTTTTCTTATCTTCAGATGATCACCAGATGATACCTGATGAGGAGTAGAGATCGCAGGTTGCTTAGGTTGCGGATGATGATTCTTTTGATATATGAATATGATGGGAGACAGATTTTGATGTATTATTGCTATTTTGATGACACTTATGTAGTTATCTTTCCGCTATGTAATTTTGTGGTTATATTTATGATTTCACTAGTTATTGTGGTTTGATTTTGGAACCTAGTAGCACCTCTTGGATCCGACGTCGTATTTTGGCAATATGGCATTGGAGCCGCAAATATTGTGATTTTATTTTGCATTCTGTGTATGCTTGATATCTATGTATTGTTGGATATTATGGATTGTATTTAGTTTATTGACAGACATAGTATTTAGTTGATCCGGTCTGTCACATTAACGTGCCAGTGTTTGACACGTATCGGACACCGACACTTCTCGGACATGTTGGAACACATGTCCAACATGTGTCCCAATATGTTAATTCATTTTTTTCCCCAACACGTTTCGGACACGCTCTAGACATGTCCCGACACGTTTGGACTCGCTCCGGACATGATAAACACGTTTGGACTCGCTCCGGACATGATAAACACGTTTGGACTCGCTCCGGACATGATAAACACGTTTGGACACATTTTAGACACGTTAGATAATTTTATAATTTTTAAAATATTATGGGCATTTGGTAAATTAAAGAAGCTTTGGAGCTTTTATCCAAATTAAAAAATTGTGGGCTTCTTTTCATTAAAATTAAAAAACTCTTCCTTTCCCACGTATCACACCACTCACTCACTCCTATTCCCTTCCTTTCCCTGAATTATCTTCCTCTATTCTTGTAATATCCCGGATTTTTATTCGGATTAATTTGATATTAATTATGATTTTGGATCAATTTGGACATGATAAAAATTTAAATATTGTGAAATTTGAAATGATATTTGGATTGGTTGGGCTAGCACCCAAGGTGCGCACGTGTTGTCGCTTGGGTATTGATTCAGAATTCGGAATAAAAGAAACGAAAAATAAAATATATAATAATAATAATAATAATAGCAAAAAATGAATAAAATAAAAAAATAAAAAGAAATAAAAAGAGGGAGACAATGATGGGAGAGAGGAGAAAGGGGAGGAAGAGAAGAGGGAAACGAGAAGAGGGAGCACTAGCACAGGAGGTCGCCATCGTCGCTGATGTCGTCGCCGGAGGAATCGGCGCCAAAGATGGAAGCCCGGCGAAGCCCACCCTGTATTGTGTGCCGTGGTGTGCAGGGAAGAAGGAAATCACGCGAGCCATCGCCGTCATCGTTCTCGGAAAAAATCAGTAAAATTAAGGAAAGTAAATCCTTTCATTCTCTTTGTGGATGTTGATTCTTAGGTTGCATGTATGTATTATGTGGAGATTGGCTGAGATTTTGATGGATTTTTGTATTAAGGCGCGGTGGAGAGAGAGCCTTTGCCGACTGCGTTACGCCACCGTCCGCCGTTGTCTTCTGTCGGGTTTGCTGCCGCCGTGCTCGCCGCCGTTGCCTGTGCCGAAGCCGTCACCGGCGATTGTGGAGAGAGGGACAAGAAAGGGCCGCAGGCTGGCAGGAGAGAGGTGTCGTTCGGGCACTTCGGGACATCCATTATTCAGATCTGCAAAGTATGAGGTCCAGGCAAATATTTGTAAATCCCCTCTTTGGTCACATTTAGCATTTGAAATATTTTGGACATCATTCAAAATTTTTACTAATATGCATGTATTTTTATACACAATCTATTTACTCTGAACATGCATGTGTAGTTTATTGGTTGATTTGGATGTTTTTTGACTAGATTTCATGATTTTGAGGGATTTAATATTTTTTCTGAAAGCCTGAATAATTTATTGGACACTGTATATGTTTATATCAGTATTTGTATACGAACATTTGCATGAAATTTACATAGGTCGTGCATTTTCACATGCATGTGTCGGGTTGTGGTCACTACATTTGGATTTGGATATTTCATTTGAGCATGAGATTACCAATAGATTTTGGATCTTGGAACTCTATTGGATTTATTTTATTAGCAATTTAAATTTATTCTGTTATTTGGTTAGATTTTCATCAATTTGATCATTCCCTCTAATTTATTGGACTCCTTTTATTTAAATATGATACTTGCTAAGCGCTTGGCCTATATTTTCTCTTTTATCCCTTCAGAGTAGAAGGTTCGGACGCATTGCAGGAGTTAGGATGTAATTTGTTAACTATTCGTCCGATTTGGTGAGTTTTAATTTCATTATGGATTAAATTGATATTTGATGTGATTGAATTATGGAATTGGCCGGATATAGGCTCATTGTTATATTTCATAAATAGTTTGGATATTATATTATATTTGATTATAATTTTTGGTTGGATATTGTAGAGCAGGTCATGATTATTTTGTCCAGACGATTGTCCAATGAGGTCATATGTGGATTTTCTATTTGTTGGATCTTGTGTATTTGGTTTGTTACACCCGAAGTTTTAGGACTTTGTGTTGTTTATTAAATTTATTTGGGATTTTAAATTTTAGGAATTATAATTACTTGTTTAAATTGACCTGTTTGGTTTGAGTTCGTGACAATTTTCTTCAATCGAAGAGTCTAGGGTTACTGATTCTCAGATTCCATCACCGAGTTGTTTAATTAAAAAGACTCCATTGCCTAGAATAGAGCTAAATCCTCTATTCCGTTGAATTGAAGAGCCTAGGGTTTTTAGTTTTCACTGTTCAGACTCCATCGCCCTGAATAGAGAGAGAAATCGAACATGAAGGTAATATTCTCACTTTCGAATACATTATTCTTGATTTTGAATACATTATTCCCATAATATTCGAACCCTAGATTTCGTTCGTCTTCTTTTGTTGTTCTTTCTTCTTTTATTTTCTCTCTTTCTTCTTTTCTTTTTCCCTATTTCATTTGACTTTATTATTATTATTATTATTATTATTATTATTATTATTATTATAATATACAGTAATAGTATATACTATTACAGTAACAGTATATTACTGTTATGGTATATACGATAACAGTATACATTAACAGTAATATATAGTAATAGTATATATATACTATATACTGTTATTATATATATTTAGTTTTTAAAAAAAAAATATTATATTAATTATTTATTTGTTACTTTAATAGGTTGTTAATATATCATCTTTTGATATTGACAATAGTTTACCTTTACCTTGCAATGAAAAAGATAATGATAAATCCTCGTGGATCTATATTACAAGATATGACAAGCTTAATGTATCTTGGCAGTATAATTTTTTCCATCAAACGAAGAAAAGTTCCTATATAAGGGTTCTTATTCATTTACTAAAAATACTGGGTATGGGAATTAGTTTTTGCAAAAAAAATGATATCAAATGATATAGCAAAAATGCAAAAACTAGAAAGTGACGCAAGGGCAAATGTGCTAAATAATGTACCAAAAAATATCTCTTTACCCAACCAAGTATCATTGGGCAGTGTAGGATCTTTCCAAACCCAATCTTCAATGGGGAGCGTTATTCTAGGAGAGTATGATCTAAAGAGGAGAAAGATAAATGCAAGTAGAGGTACATCTTCTAATCCTATCTCAAAAGTTTTCAACAGTACAATATGCTTTCAATTGCATGCTGAAATTGTTAGAAAGTTTTACTCTGCTGGCTTGCTATTTCACTTAGCGATGAATCAATATTATGTGAGTTCTTATACATTTGCGACCAATAACCCACTTGTGGGCTATTTGCTATCTGGATATATATGTTGAGAACTACATTACTTTAACTAGAGAAAGCTAATATTAAAAGGATATTACAACTTATTAAAGGAACATGGAAGGAGAAAGGTATGAGAATTGTGAGTAATAAGTGGAATGACTCTCAAAGAAGGCAATTAATTAACTTTATGGCCGTGACAGAAGGTGGTACTATATTTCTTAAGGCGACCGATTATTCGGGAGAAATTAAGGATAAATACTTTATCTTTAATTTAATGAAGGAAGTTATTGAGGAGATAGGTCCCGACAATATAGTTCAAGTGATAACTAACAATACAAAGAATAATGCAAATGTCGGGGAATTAATTCATCAACTTTATCCTCACATCTTTTGGACTTCATGTGTAGTCCATACACATAATTTCACCTTGTAAAATATTTGTGCTGCAAAGAATTTGGAGAACAATCAAGTAATATTTGATAAGTGTTATTAGATTATACAAATTTTTGATGATTGTTTATTTATTAAGAATTTTATTATAAATCACTCAATGCAATTGTGTCTATGTTTAATGATTATGCTCATTTGAAATTGCTTTCGGTGGCAACTTCTCGTTTTGCCTTGGTTATTGTTATGTTGAAGAGATTTAAACTCATTAAGATGACGCTTTAAACTTTGGTTATCAGTAAGGAATGGGGAATATATAGAGAAGATAATATAGGAAAAGCTAAACATATGAAGGAATTACTCTTAGATGACATATGGTGGAATAAGATTGATTATATATTTTCATTTACCGCTCCTATATATGATATGCTTAGAACTTGCGATACAGATAAGCCTGGTTTTTACTACGTGTATGACATGTGGGTACCATGATTTAAAAAGTGAAGATTGCAATATATGAGCATAAAAAAAACATATGGAAGACTTATTCACATTTTGTGATGTGGTGTACATTTTTATCGATCAATAGAGCAAAAACAACACCCCACTTCATTGCATAGCCCATTCTCTAAATCCAAGGTTATTAAAATATTATAATTTATTACTTTTGTATTATCTAGTTGTACATTCATTAAACAAAATTAAATTTAAATCTAACAGTTTATTTTTTGTTATTGAATTTGTAAGGTACTATAGTAATCGATAGCTTAGTGAAGGGCCAATTAGAGTTCGTCCACATAAAGACTTGAAAATTTCTCAAGCACGGATTAAATGTATGAAAATGTAATTTCCTAATTTGGAAGATTGAGCTAAAACCGACATAAAATTTGCTAATTTTTCGTCAAGAGTAAATCAATTTGTTGATATTGATTATATTAGTGATCGCTATAGCATGGATCAAAAACGTTGGTGAATTGTTTATAGTCCAAGTGCGCCTTTACTTCAATCTTTAACTTTAAAACTACTTATAAAACCATCTTTGTCATTATATTGTGAGAGAAATTAGAATACTTACTCCTTTGTCCATTCATTGAGAATGAATAAAATGACCACAAAACGTGCCAAAGATTTGATTTTCATTCATAGCAATCTTCACCTACTTTCAAGGAGAAATCCACAATACTCGCAAGAGGAGAG
>JAOVVI020005403.1:0-16541 GCA_028571085.2 Nepenthes alata
AGGCATTGTCCCGGGGAAACAATCGAGTGCCATGGAAAGTGACATCCTAAACAGAAATGTTGATTATATTGGAAATATGAGTTATAAAAAATTTAACTAGAGACTTAAATAAAAGTACAATAATTTATAAATCTATAATAATTTAAAACCTTATAGTTTTATTTTTTTATTAAAATCATATCTGTACTTATTAATAAGTCTGAACAATTTGTTCTTTTGTTCGTACAAGACGTTCATGTTGGAGACCATTTTAGGAGATATAATCCTTTTGATAGTCAAAAGATTATTGCTAGGTAGACGTGTGATGTGCTCAATAGGGCGAATACAAACCGAGATGGAGTGGGCATCATTGTGTTCCAGTTGCTCTAGTCCAAATAATACTTCCCTTTGGCAAGCAAAAACGAAGTTCTGATAGAAATTATCAAGAGTGAAGTCCTCAAAATTGAAGGGTCGAATCAGATGTCTAGTCAAGCTCGAGGAAATCCATCAAGAGGACGTTAACTGCGAAGGCTTTATAGTTTCTCATCCAGAGGGTACCAGTTAAGCTTTTTCTAGTCTACCATATTTGTAAGAGGGCAAGTCCACAAAGGTGTCATGCATGAAGAATTCATTTTCCAATGAAATCGAAATGCACTTGAGGTCTTGACATACTAATAAAAGCTTTGATAAGGCCACATATTGTTTGATTTCAGGCTTGTGGTGAAGATCATGAAAGAAGCATTAGGGAGTGCACTTGGGACTTGGTGTATCTCCAAAAAGAGCCTTGGTTTAGGCGGATAGAGTTCAACCGGCGAATTTATCATGGCTTACCTTAAGTCTGATGTGTCACAATGTCGGACTTATGCATACATAGCAAGTCCTTACAGAAATTAAAATGGTTTGATTCATCCTTCTTATAGTAGTAATGGACATTGGCATAGGCTTTCGCTGCATTGACTTTGTTTTCAAAGGCGTGGGTTAGTAGGGATAATATATGCAAGCATGTTAAGTTTCCCTCTGGGAAAGGCAACTCACTACTTCTTAGTATGCCGATTTGATAACTTTGACCGAGTAGGGGATGGCCAAGAGGATATTGATGTTCCATTATTATATACCAATCCTAAATCTGATATATCAATCCTTTTTCTTTTGATATCAACAATAGTACCACGTTCCTTTAGTATCAGAAATAGTACCACATCAGATTTTGATTTTAAGAAGGAACTGACCTTGAACATCACTTGCATAAGAAACCAAAGGACTTGACTTTTTCATTAACCTAGGCCCGTAAGCTCTTTTAGAAGTTCTGACACCCAATCCCATTCTAATAAGAAAAATAAGCTGAAGAAAACAGTTTATCTCTTGCTAAACAGATTTTTTTAGGCTATATTTTTATATTTGTTGGGCTTTTATAAAGCTACATTGCATCAAATCTTCTTCTTTTTTAGCATTGCTTCTATGATCTTGGGCTCTCATAGTATAAGAAAAACTCAATAGACTTACAACACATAATTCAGTTGGATAAGTTGATTATATTCGCTATAATAAAACAACGAGATAGGGTCTTTTGGGCTTTTGGTCTTTTACTTATCAGTAGTTCAATAAGCGAAAAATTATCAGAGGTTCGCACGAGACTTGTACGAATATTAGAATATTCGTGCACACTTCGCATGCGCGGCAAGTGGCTAAAGGAAGCCAGCCGACCGGCCAGTTGGCCAAATCAAATTGACCAACAGGAGGCTGGCCGACCAGACAATAAGAGACCAGCCGAACAATAGGAGGTCAACCAACATGAGGCCAATCAGAGAGGCCGACCAAATGGAAGAAGAAGCCAGTAAGAGAGGTCAGCCGGCTGATAGGAGACCAGCCAGGAGCACTCAAGCCAGTGTGGTCGATCTGGGATGAGGCCAACCAGAGAGGCCAACCAAGGGTGCGGATGCGAAGGATCAACCATGCAATGCCAGTTCAGAGGGGACAATCTGGTGAACCTGGTTGATGACTTTGCAGAGTAAGCACCAAACTTTGCAGAGCAGGTAGCCAATTTTGTAGAATATGTAGTAGACTTTGTAGAGCATATAGTCAATTTGCAGAGCATGCGCCGTCTGTGAAAAAGTGCATGAACTGATGAAAGTGTAAAAAATGATAAAGTCGACGTAACAAATCTTCTGCAAGATTAGGGCGGGTGAACAGATGAGATATTGGCCAGGCGTCATAATGAAGCGCACCAAGTGCTTTAGAGTTGAGTGTGAAATGGAGCAGAAACGAAGTGTAAAAGAGAGCCTTCGCCGTTCATCGTTCATCACACACTTGTAAAATCAAATTGCAGAGAGCATCACCCGTGAGAGAATGGAGAAAGGAAAAAGAGAGAGAAGAGTAAAACAGAGTTTCTTTACTTTGGATATTATTTTTCTTGCTCAGTCTCCGGTGGGTTGCTGGAATTCTGTCTCAGATGTTTATAACCGATTTTATATAGTAAAATTTTTAGAATTTTTTATGTAATTTTTTCTTTGTTGAAAATGGTGTTCCAAGTTAGAAATCGTTGTATATTTTTGTGTTTCATGTGCTCATTATTGATGGATGACGGCCAACAGGGGGGTTGGGTTTTTCGCTACGCCAGGTCGAGTGTACCCTTGTCGAACCCCAATAGGGTCCACTCCAAAACCAAGAGAGTATTAACTAATAGCCGTAAATAGTATGACATATCCCTTTTCTCTAATTACAATTCAGTGGGATATCCTTTTACACATTTTATAGGCATCATTAAAATAAGAGCAGTGAACTTGATTTAGTGGGATAAATCAACCATTCAAATGTCCATCTTCTTCTTTTTTCTCGATGAGTAAAGCATCTTTGAATATTAATATGCAAACCATTTATGGCATATATTACTATTTTCATGAAGATACCCAGTGCACAATAATCTTCTTGATAAATTGACACCAGGAATAGTCTAGAGTACCTATAGATGCCTTTCATGCCCCTTATGCGACTTTCTTTGCTTTCTAATTCTAATAGGAGCTTTGATCATCTTGATTTCATGAGCCAGAGATTATCTATTGCAGCCATTCTCTTATATAGAAGACAGACTAAATGATTAGAAATCTTTATCGGGACTGTAGCTTAATTAAGAAGAAAGCACTTGAGGAGGAAGATGAGATGGCATAAAATACATATTGAGAAGGCACGGCCATGGACATCTATAAAGGCTAGGTAAAATATCTGCCTTGTCATCGTGGGATAAGGGTTCTTACTTGCACCGATCTTTAGGATAAAGGATGCTTTTAGGTGGGAAAACGGGTTACCTGATACTATCAAAACCAAAGTGACAAAGGGATTATCCGAAGGAAGCGGAATAAGGAATCTATCCCTGTCAAATAGAAACAATGATCTTTTTCTGAGCAATGCAGTCAGAAAACAGCAGCAACGGCATCTTCAAGAGCAAGAGCATGAGAAGAAGACGATGATAGGATGGTGGAAGAATCCCTACTAACGCAAAAGGTGCAGTTTTAGAATGTTCGTCTCCTTTGGACTCGACTCTTGATTATTAAGTTCTTTGATATGCAAATGCCATTAGTTTAAATATCCACAAGAACTAAAGGAGATGGGCATTTTCAGGTGAAGAAGAACAGGCTCTGTTTAAGGCGAGAGAGGGATTGAATTAACAGAGAAGCCATGCAAGGCGCATATTATAATACCTTCGTTTCACTTCCGCTTACAAGCACAACAGAGCAAGAAAACACAGCAATGAAGAGGGAAGTCTAACGCACTGTTGAGTATTACTTGGTTGATTAATTGCAGCATATAACTTTACGTGTTCCTTGATCCCATATTTCAAACGAATCTTGTTGATATTATGTTCACGTCAACCTTAGTTTTGATGATGTATCTTTGTTACAAAGAATGAGTGTTGAGAGGATGATAATAAATATAGATTAGAAAATTAGCATCGTTATTATATCAATGGTAAGCCTTTTTATGTAGCGAAGTCGATACCAAACACATATAAAAAATAATAATTATAAAAATATAAGTAATATTTATAGAGCATTTTGATTTTGTAGTATTATACATTTGGAAAAATGATATAACATAATATTACAATGTTTGTTATTTCTATATTTAAAATTCCTCAAAAAACTCAATTAGGTAAGATGAAGACCAATTTAAATTTGGAAACTAAATAATAAATTTGTTGATAGTTAGCTAAAAAGATGAACAATTAGATAATTAAAATATATAGAACAGGGATTCTTTAATATATCGAAAGATATGGAGCACAGTAGCATAGAAAGTAGATCATGGTATTACCATAAACTGGCTAGTGAGATCAATGGTATAAATAATATTATGACAAGTAACAATAAAATAAATAAATCTACCAACTAGTTGCCAACAATGGGTTACATATGACAAAGGAGAGTTATTGGATGGAGTGAGTTAAACATTTAGTTCTAACAGAGATGGAGCAGTCTTGTTATATGTTATAACAGCATGAGAGAGTTGATCTTAAGCATATGTTGTTTGAGAAAAATAATATATATTAGAATATGAGGTTACTTAAAGTGCTAAAAAGTAATTGAGATTTTTAAAATTTTTTACCTCAAACTATTAGTGTAAAAAAATTGTAACTCATTAGATCCTAACCCAATTATCTTTAATAATAGTCATATCATTGACATATAGTAAGATAAGAATAGTGCTGGAGGTTGTTGTACCGATGAAAATAGTCGAGTAATAAGTATTGGATGTGAAACTTATTTGGGTCACTCCCTCGTGGCACTTATGTTCGCGGACTCACAAGGTGAAAAAGGTCGCAGACTTTCTTGAATGGTCTGAGAAGCCTGTCAAGACGGACAATGACTCATTAGAGGCGTCATATCCGAGAGATAGCTGAGGATATGGACGATAGCCCCAGAAATCTAAGCGTTGACTCTCTCTCTCTTAGGCCTACTGCAGCCGCGCTTTACAATTGGACAGTTGACCCACTTTAATTGGAGAATCAGGCGGCTATAACTTTCTAGGGTATCAGACCTGCCATTCTGGCACGCCGGTAGGGTCAGGCCTAGGGGGCGTGGTCCTGCCACCCTACTGCCAGTAGGGTGGTTAGTTGACCACTAGACCCTTTGTGTATATAAAGGTTTGTGCCCTTGCTTGTCTCCTGGGGTGTGCTGTGTGTGATGTGACGGCAAGCATTTTGAATGAGCTTGGAGACAGTTGTGGGCAACCTTGTTGTAAAGATAGAGTGAGAAATACTTTTAGAGAGAGATTGTGTGATATATATTTAGTGATTATTTTTCTTTGTTTGAACTTTGTGTAGCTAACATTTTTGTAAACAATCATTCTTTATAGTGTATTCTTTGGTGGTTTTTTTCTTAATTGAGAAAGGTCTTTCCACGTTAAATTTCGTGTGTGTTTCTCTCATTTTTTTATCTCTACTTTTGGGTGTCCGTCCGAGAGCTCTGCTCTATTGCTATCCCAGTGTTCCGTCCGACCGGTCACTGTGCCTCCTGTTTTACACCAACAAAACTTTGTTTGGAAATGGTAAATTAAAACTTAGCGAACTAAGCTCAGGGGTCTATATAAGGCCATATAGTGCTTGACAAACACGGCAGACTTTGCTTGGAGGGTGCTTATACCCAGGTAGGAGCTGAATGTAAACTTCTAAAATCACGCCTCCATGATGGAAGGCATTCTTGGCATAACTTTAAAAAAGTTCCCATTGACAAATGTTGTGACAGCAGTGAAAGAATGACCAAACTTGAGACGAGCCACAGTTACAAAAATCTCCTGAATAAAATCACGAGTAACAAGATAAGTTTTATAATGTTTCACTAAGCCATCAGACTTACTTTTGATCTCTTGTGTAGTTCTTTTCAAAAGCAACAAGGTCATCGGTCATTGATTGTGTAATATTTTAGATTTTTTATTCAAATTAATTTAATATTAATTATAATTTTTAGATAATTTAAATATGATAAAAAATTAATTAAATATTGAGAAATTTATAGAATATTTAGATCAGTCGAGTTGTCACCCGATGTGAGCCTGTGCTATTACCCGAATATTGGTTTGGATTTTAAAATAAAAGAAAATTTAAAATAATATATATATATATATAATATAATATGATAAATATTAAAAAACAGAAAATAAAAGGAGATAAGAACAGTGCAGTGCAGAGGTTCGTGGAAATTGAAACGGAGGGAAGAAGATGGAGACGAGGGCGACGGCCGGCGTTCAAGGAAATGGCTGGCCATCGGCCGATGAATTGGCACCAAAAATGGAAGTCGGACAAAGCCCACTCTGTAATTTTACCCTCCATTTTGTGTTGGTGTGAATTGGAGGAAGGTGCGATGAATTTGGAGGGCTTGCGGTTGCGCCGCGAGGGGATGACTCGTCGGTGGTCGGCTACAGCCACAGGGGGCTGAGGCGATGGCCGTAGCCAGCGGCAGAGGCGGCGACGCTTGCGGCAGCAGGGTTTGCAAGAGAGAGAGAAATGGCAGTGGGTCGGGCTTCGCGCGGCAGGAGAGAGAAAGGATATCGTTCGGGTATTTCAGGATATCCTTTCTTTAAATTTACGAAGTATGAAATCCAACCAAGTATCTATAAATTCTCTCTTTGATCTGATTTAATTTCTGATATATTTTGTATACTGTTTAGAATTTTTACTAGCATGCATAAAATTTTATCTACCCGATCTGATTAATCTGGATATACATGTGTAGTTCATTAGATAATTTAGGAGTTTTTGGATTGGGTTTTATGATTTTTTGAGAGTTTAATACTTTTCTGAAAGCCCAAATAATTTACTGAATATTATATATTTTTATATCAATATGTGTAACGAAAATACGTACGAAACTTGTATAAACCGTACATTTTCATATGCATGTGTTGGGTGGTAGTCACTACATTTGAATTTAGAAATTAGACACTCTAGCTAGCTCCCGACGACGAGATTTATTTGAAAATTTTTTTTGCTGACAAGAAAGGTTTGGAGTACTGACTCTTCCCATTTGAAGAATTCAATTTGACCTTATAATATATTCGGACGTCCTAATATCTCTGACAAACTTGAAAAGTGCACTCAAAGTCGCAAGTGACAAAATATAGTGAGCAACTTTATCTATGGGTACAGAGTACATGGATTGTGGCCTAAGGATATCGGGATTATGTGTAACCCTTCCTCAAACTAATTTTTAAATAATCAGAACCCAAATTTGGTACATAATTTATATTTTTTCATTGATTGGTATTGGACTTTGATTCGAATCTGAATTTTTTGATTTGGATTTAAAATTCGCCGATTTTGCCTTCAGTTGGACTTTGGTATGTCTCGTACAACGATTTTAATTATATATTTTAATCCGGACCTTTAGAATATCTGTCGCAATGCTACTCAGCTTCTACGCACGCTATAAGATTATCCGACTATCAGATTCTACCCCCAATCACAAGCTGATCGGGTATTAAATTTGGACTCATATTAGATATCAGCTTTGAAATTGGTCCGGATCACCTTTCTTTTATTTATATATATATTAATATATATATGTTCCGGTGAGAATTATTTTCAAAATTTGAATATTTATTTTAGATTTGGATATTCGCTTTGAGTACGAGACTACCACTGAATTTTAAACTTTGCATATTAGATTTTTATTAGATTTATTTTATTGGTGATTTAAATTTATTCTATAATTCGACTGGAGTTTTATCCATTTGACTAGAGTTTCATCCATTTGACATTCCATCTAATTCATTGGACTCATTTTCTTTAAATATGATATTTATTGGGCATTTAGCACACATTTTCTGTTTTAACCCTTCAGAGTAAAAGGTTCGGATACATTGTAGAAGTGAGGACGTAATCCGTCAGTCATTTGTTCGATTTGGTGAGTTTTAGATTATTATGGTTAAAATTAAAAATTGATATAATTGTATTATAAAAATTGGCCGGGTATAGGCCCATGGTAATATTTGAAATCTGTTGAGATATTTTATTATGTCTGATTCGTAATTTTGGTTAGAATTGTTATCTCCCTTACGATGATTGTGGAGCAAGTCGTATTATTTCTATTCGGACGGTTATCCAATGAAGTCCTGTGTGAATTTTAATTTGTGTCGTATCCTATTTATTTGGTTTGTCACACCTAAATTTTAGAATTTAGGATTATTTGTTTAAAATTATTTTAGATTTTAAAATTTAAAAATTATAATTAATTATTTAAGTTGACCTGTTTAGTTTGAATTCGTGACAGAAGTAGCATCAGAACGAAGTTATAAGAAAAGATATTTTGGGTCATTTTAGATAAATAATGGACAGAATTTTTTAATGTGGTAAGTATGGACTTTGAGGGATGGTAGAAAATTTTTGTTTTTGAGACTTGAATTTGAATTGGAAGAGCGAGTTGTGGAGGTTTGAGTTTAGATTGAAAAAATGATCACCTGATCATAATGAGTCGCACGAGCGACATAATGTATGGTTTGATATAGCGGTCTAATTAGAATTTTATTGGGTTTCTCATATATGTGAGATTTTGTAGGGATTTGTAATTTTGGAAGATAAGTAGCTGCCTTAGGTGGTGTCGGTCTGAAATCTCATGGGGTAGAAGGAGATTTCGGTCGGTAGAAGGGTAGGTGATAAAGTTAGTCGGTTCAAAATCTTGCGAGGTTGAAGGAGATTTTTTGGCTGGCAGGATGGTAAGTGGTGGAATTGGAGATGAATGAAAACTCGCCAAGATTGGATACCGCAGATAAAGATGAAGAAGCTAAAGTCAAGTCAATTTATTTCTTTTCGTAAAAGAATCTGTGGAGTCTTAGCAGACAACCTCTACTAGAAGTAACGACAAGGAGTGCAAGTCCGATTTTATTGGGAACGATGATGCTGATTGTATAAAGATTCGGAGCTATGGCAGAGGTAAGAGAAAGATTCAAGGATTGTTCATTCCCACTCGTCGTTATGATCGGATGGATAATCATCCCCGTAAATTTTTTCTCACCGAAGAATTGATGGAAGAAGAGTTCAAAGTTTGGCCTCCTGAGGCAATGCTCGGGAAAAGATTGAAGAATTTGAAAGATTATTTGAAGTCTGATAGTAGTTGAGGACTTCAAGATTCAATCTGAAAGTAGTTGGTATCATTCTAGCTTTGAATTATTGCGAGAAGCTGGAACAGGTTTTATTGATCGAGTAGGAGTAGTTATGGGAAAAGTCTTTCTAGAAGAAATCAAAATATTAGAATCAAAACTCGAAAGATGGACTTATTTATCATCCAGAGAACAAGCTAAAGGAAGTCAAATGAAATGAAGACTTCCTCCTCAAAGTTCAAGTTTGCAAGGTCAGCCTGCAAGTCTAGTGAGAAGATGTACACGAGATGAGTTTGCTTCATCAAAAATGAAGCCTGCTTCAAATTGCGGACAGATATGCCATTGTCAAAGGATCATTCGAAACCTAAGTATCTGGATTCCATACGTCCAGATAGAAGACGGACGGTTCCAGATGGAACATGTACAGTTACAGCCCATGAAATTAGAGTCGGACCTTCAGTCGTGGAAGGTTGTTTTGACAAGACCTTTCCATTTGTATTTTGGGCTATGAGTCAACGGAATTCTAAGGAATGATCAGTAAGAAGATTTGAAGGTTGATCTTGGTATAACGAGTCATCTGTTGAGAGATGAGTATTGAGCTTATTTGGCACATATAGTCACATCTAGGAGATATTTCGTGATTATTGAAGACATTATGATCATCTACGAGTTTGAAGATATTTTTCAGAGGATTCAACTGGATTATTTTCAGATCAGGCAATCATCCTGCTATCGATATTGTGCTTAGATTGGTGCCTATTACGAAAGCTCCGTATGGGGTAGTCTTATCTGAGTTGAAGAAATTGAGATAGCAATTACAGAATCTGTTGAGAAAGGTTTTGTTCGGCCAAATGTCTTGGTATGGAGTGTTTCAATATTCTCTGGTGAATATAGTTGGATCATGGGTTTATGTTTGGATTATTTGGGAATTTGATATTTATCAGCTCTCAATGATCAAAGATTCGTTGGATTCATTTGAAGAAATTTAAATTTTCTCTAAGATCGAATTGTGCTCGAGGTATCCTTAATTGTGAATTAAGTGTGAGGATGTGTATAGAACAACTTTTTGGTTAATGTGTGGCCATTGCGAAGTTTTGATGTTGCTTTTGAGTAGTTGAATGTTTTGGCATCTTTTATGGATATTAGCGATTGAAATTTTTGACCATGTTTGGATTAGTTATGATGGCTTTGTTAATGATATTTTAATTTATTTGAAAATTTTTAGAAGTATGAGATCCGATTGAAAAGTCAGCTGTAGATTCTGAGGTGTCCTTTTGATTCATATGGTTCTTAATGTGTTATTTGGAAATTTGAAAAAGATTGTGCAGTATGTGAAGAAAAATAAGGATCCAAGATGGGATGAGGAGTTTGAGTTTATGCTGGAGGAACCACCAATTAATGAAAGACTTCATGTGGAAGTATTTAGTGCCCCATCAAAGTTGGTCCTGCTTCACCCCAAGGTACGCAAAAGATTTTGATTTCCATTTTACTGCTGAGATAGCTAATGTTCTTCTTTCCCACTTCACACTAAAACATCAAATTCCATTCGTGATCGTTGAAACTCTGAGCAGGAAACTCTGATCGCCATTTTACTGCAGACGTCGTTAACAATAGAAGGATCAATCAGAGTTACCATCTATTAACTCGAAAAATGGTCGGTTTCAGCTTGAGCTGCAATGGAGAACTTCGTCGGGTTTGTATGGCATGTTGATATGTTGAAAAGACCAGCTAAGGTCTTGGGAGTGTAGAGTTTTTTGGATCGGTTGGTTATGATGGAGTTTTGTTAAATGTTTCTCGAGGATTGTAGTGCCACTAGCGCTATTGGAGTAGATGCATTCGGTATTCAATTGAAGTGATGCTTGTGAAGGAAGTTTTTGGTAATTAAAGAATAAAGTGTCATCGGCGTCAATTTTGTCGATTCCTGATGGATCAGAATGATTGAATTTTAAACGAAACTTCTATTTGAGGGAGTAGCTTTTATGATGATCAGTGGTAATATCTTTTTGGACAAGCCATCTTGAAATTGGAACCGATCAAGCAAGTAATCTCGAACATTCTACAGAGTGCTTTTCATTACACGTTCGAGAGGAGGCATGTTTTTAAGAATTTTCTCTTTTGTGTTTCGACTGGTTAGATAACAATTTGGAAGCTGATTGGATAGAAGCTCGGGAATAAATGAGGTTGTCAACAGTTATGGTTGTGTTGAAATGATTCAAGTTTGATGGAAACGTCAAAAACTCTCCACCTAGTGGAGTGGAGAGAGTTTGATGGCAATTTGATCATGAGCCACAGCAAGATGTGTCTAGTGTCTAAAGAATGAACTTAAGAAAAAGAAGCCTTTGAGATTTTGTTTTGAGTTTACCTCAACCAGTAAAGGATTTTGATGATCATTTGGATAATGTTGAGTTAGCTACTGATGGTTGAGCTAATGAAGTCGGCTTATCACTTGCCTACGAGGAAGTGATTCCCGAGATTGACCATTGGCATGTTGTTAAGATATGGAGATTGCAAAGTGTTCATGTTTTGAAGCTTTTGTTTGTGATCTGAGACTGATGATTGATCAGAGTGGCGTAGCGAAAGTATGTAGACTCGCGGCTATTGATCACAAGATTTGATTGGAGGCTTGAGGTAGGAGATCAGTTTTGCAAACTGGTTGGAAGCTGGAGAAGAGTGGTCAGATGTCTCTGGAAGTATCTTGAAGAGAAGAATTTCGAGTTTTAAAGTCGAATGGTAGTCTGAACTAGATCGTCATTAGGATATTCGAAGTCTTTAATAGATTAGAGAAGCGGCCAATAGATTGTCCTTATTTCTGAATTTAATGAATGAATAAGATATGTTTTATATGAGTGATCATTCGCATGTGATTGGGTTAAAGTCATCTTTGATCGACGAGAAGTGCTTTAGGTTAAAGTTGTGATTTTGATTTTTGGGATATGAAGGATCTTGTATAGATGAATAAGATATTTCCATTAGCCATTATATTTTTAAGGAATCTCGCAGTTGAAAAAATGCTAAGAGATCTTGAGGATAAATTTAGAAGAATATCTCTATTTGTTAAGGATATGATTTGAAGAAATCATTTGATCGAGGAAGTCTATTAAGAAGACTGAATATGAAGTTCTGAAAAATATTATCATTGTATGATAATTGAGGTTAAGATCGAGATGCGCAAATATCGAGGTCAAAAATATTTGTAAGGAGTGAAGAATGTAATATCTCAGATTTTTCATTCGGATCAATTTAATATTAATTGTAATTTTTTGATAATTTAGACGTGACAAAAAATTAATTAAATATTAAAAATTTGGAGGATATTTGGATCAGTCGAGTTGGCACCCGAGATGGACCCGTACTATTATCCGAATATTGGTTTGGATTTTGAAATTAAAAAAAAATTAAAATAATATAACATAACATAATATAATATAATATAATATAATAATAAATATTAAAAAAATAGAAAATAGAAGGAGATAAGAACAGTACAGCGCAGAGGTTCCTGGAAAGAGAAACGGAGGGAAGAAGAAAGAGATGAGGGTGACGGCCGATGCGTGAGGAAATGGTCAGCCACTGACTGGTGAATCGGCATCAAAAATGAAAGTCGGACAAAGCCCACTCAGCAATATTACCCTCCATTTTGTGTTGGTGTAAATCAGAGAAAGGTGCGATGAATATGGAGTGTTTGAGGCTGCACCAGTGAGGGAATGGCTCGTTGGTGGTTAGCTACAGCTGTAGGGGGCTGATGCGATGGTCGTAGCCGGTGGTAGAGGCAACGACTCTTGCGGTAGCAGGGTTCGCGAGAGAGAGAGAGAATTGGCATTGGCGCGGGCTTCACGCAGCAAGAGAGAGAAAGGGTGTCGTTCAGGTATTTTGGGACATTCTTTCTTCAAATCTACAAAGTATGAAGTGCAAACAAGTATCTGTAAGCTCCCTCTTTGATCTGATTTAATTTCTGATATATTTTGTATACTATTTAAAATTTTTACTAATATACATAAAATTTTATCTGCCCGATCTATTTAATCTGGACATGCATGTATTGTAACGTCCCCGGGTACCCGCTTGTAAATATTGTCCGCTTTGCTACACAGGTGCACGATTTTGTTCCTAACAGACGGCCTCCACCGCCCCCAAAACGCGTCCATAAGAGAGAAGTATCCACGCCCTTATAAGGCACACTTCGTTCCTCTCCCTATCCGATGTGGGATATCACCGTCCAGCCCCCTTGGGAGCCAAGCGTCCGCGCTGGCACACCGAACCGGGCCCCGTCAATGATACCATTTGTAACGTCCCCGGGCACCCACTTGTGAATATTGTCCACTTTGTCACACAGGCTCACGATTTTCTGCCTGACAGACGGCCTCCACCGCCCCCAAAATGCGTCCACAAGGGAGAGGTATTCACGCCCTTATAAGGCACACTTCATTTTCCTGCCCATTCGATGTGGGGCATCACAATGTATAATTCATTGTATGATTTAGGGGTGTTTAGAGTGGATTTTATAATTGTTTGAGGGTTTAATATTTTTTTAAAATTCTAAATAATTTACTAAATACTATATATTTTTATATCAGTATGTGTAACAAAAATATGCACGAAACTTGTATAGACCGTGCATTTTTACATGTATTTATCAAGTAGTGGTCACTATATTTAGATTTAAAAATTGGACACTCTTGCCAGCTCCCAACGGAGAGATTTATTTGAAAATTTCTTTCCACCGGTAAGAAAGATTTGGAGTAATGACCTTTCCAATTTGGATAATATGATTTGACCTTAGAATAAATTCAGACGTTCTAATATATCTGACAAGTTTAAGAATTACACCCAAAGTCACGGGTGATAAAATATAGTGAGCAACCTTATCTATGGGTGTAGAGTACATGGATTTTAACCTAAGGTTACTAGGATCATGTGTAACACTTTCTCAAACTAGTCTTTAAATAATCAAAATCCAATTTGGTACATATTTTATATTTTTGTATTGATTAGTATTAGACTTTCATTTGGATATGAATTTTTTGATTTGAATTTGAGATTCACCAATTTTGCTTTCAATTGGGCATTGGTATGCCTCGTATAACGATTTTGATTATATATTTTGATCCAAACCTTTAGAGTTTCTGTCACAATGCTACTCGGCTTCTACGCACGCTATTAGATCATCAGGCTATCAGATTCTGTCCCAAATCACAAGCTAATCGGATATTGAACTTGGACTTGAACTCGAACTCGGATTGAATATCGGCTTTGGAATTGGTCCGGATCACCGCTATTTTGTTCATATATATATACGTCCCGATGAGAACTGTTTTCAAATTTTGGATATTTATTTTGGATTTGGATATTTGCTTGGAGTACGAAATTACCGCTGAGTTTTATACTTTTGATCTTAGATTTTTATTGGATTTATTTTATCGATAATTTAAATTTATTCTGTAATTTGACTAGATTTTTATCTATTTGACCGAATTTTCATCCGTTTGACCTTCCATCTGATTCATTGGACTCGTTTTATCTAAATATAATGCATGTTGGGCATTTGACTCACGTTTTTAGTTTTGACCCTTTAGAATAGAACATTTGAATGTACTGCAAGAGTTAGGGCGTGATCCATCAACCATTCATCCGATTTGGTGAGTTTTAGTTTGTTATAATTAAAATTAAAAATTGATATGATTGTAGTATACAAATTGACCAGGTACAGGCCCATGGTAAAATTTTGAAATCTGTTTGGATATTTTATTATATATGATTCGTAATTTTGGTTAAAATTGTTATCTACCTTATAATGATTGTAGAGTAGGTCGTATTATTTCTATTCGGACGGTTGTCCAATTAGGTCCTATGTAGATTTTAATTTGTGTCGGCTCTTATTTATTTGGTTTGTTACACTCGAATTTTAAGATTTATGATTATTTGTTTAAACTTATTTAGGATTTTTAATTTTAAAAATTATAACTTATTATTTAAATTGATTTATTTAGTTCGAATTCGTAACAAATTATTATCAAGAAAGATAAAATTTAGCTTTCTAATAGGTAGTAAGTTCATATAATATAGCAAGTGCCATAAAATAATAAAAATCACCTAAATAAGAAGAAAGCTCATGCACTAGGGTGGAACAATTAATAGAAAAATCAACGGAGGGAGGAGTCAATGGACACTGCATCCTAAACAAATGTTGGAAGATAATTTGGAGGAGCTTGTCCAGAAATGTTAGAGATGGGGGTAGGAGGAATAGGATAGGGAAATAGATCTGGTAATGAATTAGTAAAAAATTTAAGAGTAAGAAGATACGCTAGTAAATATTTTGTCCTCCCAAAAGATAACATGAAGGGAGATACGGAGTACATTAGAGATACAGTCGTAATATCAATATCTTGTATGTTTAACGTTATACCCAAGAAGCAGTATAAATGAGCCTGAGGTTCTAATTTACTTTATTCGTGCGATGGAAGTAGGACAAAGTAAGTATAGCTGAAGACAATGAGAAGATTTTAGTGAAATGGTGTACCAAAGAGATGCTCGCATAGTATTTGATTCTAAACATTCAAGGATGGAAGACGATTAATATTATAAGTGGCAGTGAGAATATCTTCACCCTAAAATTTTTCTTGTAGAAAAGTTAAGATAAGAAAATATCAAATGCTGTTAAGAATATAACAAAATTTACATTCAACACGACTATTTTATTGTGAGGTGTTTGGGCAAAACTTTTAGTGGATGGTGCCCTAGGATTTGAGGATATCCAAGAAGGAGGACTCATAACATTCCTAAACATTATATGATCTAAGGATTTTATTGCATTATGAAAATCCATATGAGTCCGCAGGATGAAGAGAACACTTCTTTCATGACCAACCAGAGAACATACTGTTATAAAGTTATATCCTTTGGCCTTAAGAATGCCGGTGTAACCTATCAGTACCTTGTCAATAAGATGTTCGAGGGTCAGATCGGACGGAATATGAAAGTATATGTGGATGACATGCTTGTAAAATGCAAGATTTTGAACGACCATATTCGCAACCTTATCGAGGCCTTCAATGTCTTAAGAGCACATCAGATGAAACTCAACTCGACTAAATACACCTTTGGAATAACCTCGGATAAATTTTTAGGCTTTATCGTTTCACACTGAGGAATAGAAGCTAACCTAGAGAATATTAAAGCTATTCTGGATATGAATCCACCTCAGACCGTAAAAGAAGTCTAAAAACTAACTTGAAGATTGGCGGCACTCTCATGTTTATTTGCTAAATTAGCTGAGAAATACTTGTCATTATTTAAGGCATTACACTAACTCCGCAAGCTTTCAGTGGACTCCAGAATGCGAAACTGCATTCCGAGAACTCAAGGAGTATTTGTCTCATCCACCACTGCTAACTTCTCCACAACAGGGCGAGGACTTATTTTTATATCTGGCTGTATCCGAGACAGCCCTGAGTTCGGTCCTAATTCGTGATGTGTCT
>JAOVVI020005404.1:0-16540 GCA_028571085.2 Nepenthes alata
AATCAGAGTGGGTGACCAACCCACCTGTAAACGCGGCTGCAGCAGACCTATGAAGATAGAGTCAACGCCTATGCTCTTAGGGTTCTCGTCCATGTCCTCAGCAACCTCTTGGACATGACGCCTTCAACGGGCTTCTCGGACCAATCATCAAAGTCCTCGTCCATTCCTTTAGTGGAGTCTGCGGACTTTAGGGCCACTCGGGAGTGACCCCAACAGTTTCACCAGCAAATAAGACATGCAAAGACAGTGGCCGCGTCAACATATGTGCATTCACACTTGGAAATTATCAACTTCATACTGCTATCAGATTGTCAGAACCTAGTAGTTTAACATTTACTAATAGTGATCAACTTCTAAGTTCAACTATATGGCAATCCACTCCGAAACCCTAACAGAAACAAGCGGTGAATATAAATTGGGAATTTCCTGGTTTGTAATCTTTGTGATAAAGAAATATGGCACTCTCTACACAGTAACAATAATATCATCATCTTCCCAAATTTAGTGCATATTGATACTGAGAGAACTTTGCTAGGAAAACATAACAATACAATTACACCCACGATCATGAGAGACTTTGTGACATATGCAATTTGCAACCAACTTGCTACCAAACATGGAAATTCTGCTAGATCTCAGGGCCTCAGACAATCTCACGGACATGGGCATGGCTATAGATACTGCATCTGATTTGTCGATGGGTATATATGAAACCTCTCGTGTTACATATGCAGTTGCTTACCGAAGAGGGAAAATTATAAACACGAAAAAAGGGTACATGTAGAATGAATGAGTTCATTACTATTAACCACATAGCCCAGGACACCACCTTAAGTTTTGGAGAAATGCATTGCTTCATTTCAAGCAAAGGTGTTCGCAGAAGGGGTCATTTTGAAAAAGAAACACTACTTTCTAGATGAACAGGATAGAGTGAATATCAATTCTCCTCGTAATTAATTGAAAGCTATCAGTTGGACAATAGAATCAATGTAGGCTTTCACACAAATCTAAGTTGAAAACGTAGGAGGTTGAGCCTCAGGCACGGTAGAGAAAGGCGCTGATTGAAAAGAAAGAAGTCAGCGTTTCGTAATTGCATGTAGGAGCTAGATTTAAAGCCACACCTTCCAAGAACATTATGATCTAACTTGAAGGAGGATCTAAATAAAAGAAATTAGGCAATTTGTGACTCTCTTCCCTCTCTGCCACTGAATTTTGAGCATTTCAGTGACAAATTAGGTTATATGTTTGACCAATTTGTGTTTGACCAAGTTGATAGTCTGGTTATGTGCAAGCTTATCAGACCAAAAGCAACAAATCTTAAAGAACGCATAGCCACTCATCTCAAAGTACATTTTCAGAGATTTCTAAAGGATGAAAGGTCATGCCATTTTAACAATTCATAGAGAGACTGACATCTAAAGTTAAACTAACTACGTCTACTCACTTTTTCAGCTATATCAAATTTCAAATATCCTCTATAATCGACATGACTTATTTTTAGCTTGCCTAAATGCTTCATATTAGAACTTGTTAGACTGCCTGGTTCTCTTAACACCTCTAGAATTAGATCACACCATATATGCTGATCGAAACAAGGCCAAGGCCAATGCTGTTCAAAGTAGTTCATCAACTATATGATGTGGAAGCGGAAACTCTTAAATGAGAATGATAATCTCATATAATGTCTCCAAGCAGAATTTCTGCAAAGGTCAGATGCATGAAAGATATAAGAGTCATTAGTTCTATTAAGCAACGAGGTAGGGATTCTGCACCTTTTCCAATGAACTCCAAGAAAGCATGACAAATCTTCATATGAGAAGAACTGTAGATTGAGGAGAGGAACACATATAATTACGTGCTTGAGAATTTACCTTAGAAAATCATTTGCTTTCCCACAAGATGCACAATAAAAAATCCCATCAAGTCCAGCCCCCTGCCCAGACCTCTCAATGTGACATGCTTCATGTCCAAGAAAACATTCAAGATGAAAAGACATGTTGCATGAATGACCCAGAACGGGAGGCTCCAAGTTGCAGGTCAACCACAAACTGGGATCCTTGTTGTCATCAAATTTATGACAAACGAAACACGAGCATCTCTTGCAGAACACATCTTCCCGGGTTAAGCTAGCTTTGCAAGCTGAATTTTTGCAACAAATGCCATTAGCTAGGTCAGTATTGCCGGAGCTCATGGAAAGATCGCTGGCTGAAACAAGCAATTGAGAAGGGTGATCAGGCTGCCTATGCCTTTTTGGCATTCTGTGCACAGCAATTGGTGATGACGGTTGCCCAAGGACTCTAGTGTCATGCTCCTCAGACTTCTTTTCGGAGACGATTTTAAGAAGGTGCTCTATTATTTTAAGCTTTGTCAAACCAGTATACTTTCTTTCCTTCCCCATCTCAGCACAGAGGATTTGCAGAATCTCCTGACGGCTCCATGATTGTAACATTTCAGGGGCAACATTTGACCACTTTGATATTTCATACACAAGGTTTCTCTTCTCATCTATACTCAACTTATTGCATTTTGATGGGTCAAGCACAGCCCCTACAGATGTAAAGAAGCAGGTAAATTAACTCAGCAAAGGTTCCCTCGATCATGACAAAGTCAAGGGATGAAAACAAGTAACAATAATGAAAAACAATACCAAGAACTTGTAAATACTAGTCAACCGTATTTCCCTTATTAAAAGTACTAGTAAACAGCTTTTCCTCGTTAATGTATTTAATCTTCAACCTACTAGGGTAAACCAGTCCACATGGAGAAAACAAAGCAAAGAAAGCAACCCAAAGACTTTTACTCAGTCAATTAAAAGCCAGAGAGCTCTCTTTCATATAAATCATACTCCAAAAACAAAACAAATCATATAAACAAACAGTTTTAGTTGCTAAATCACGGGCAGACGATGTAGCTTTTGCAAGGAATGTGGATATAACGGGAGCATCCCATGAAGGTAGTAAACCTGGATGTATTGGAACGTTTCCTCTATTCAATCACAAAAGAGTGTAATCAAACCTAACTTCATTGACCTCAAAATGCAAATGGCTTAGCACTTCCGTAAACTAGCTAGCTACGGCTGTCACATGGCCCCACCACGATACTAGGACGAGGCCATGGCTTTGAAAAATATTGATTCCGATTCCCAACAAAGTGGCACGAGCTTCATTCTCCCACAATTATAAAACCTCATAAAATATCAAATTAATAGGTATTGGGTAAAAATAATAATAATTGAGAATGGCTCAGCAAACGTAATAGCGTAGTGGATCTTAGAAGCCAGTTTTACCAGAGATCAACAAATTCCCTCAAACCAATAGCAGATTCCATACGAAATACAAAAACCCACAAGAACGAACACAATGGCAGGGACATCAGATTTATACAACATACACATACACATACACAGTAGAATTTGTGCACAGAGTAGATCAAAGATCCAGAGACCCATCATTCATAAATCGCTCAAGAAGGATCTTCCCTTGACGAATCAACATTCTACATCCCACGGCTAATAGTTGCCCACAATCAAGGTGATAGCAACAATGACCCTTGACAAATTGGAACCGAAACAAATAACTAACAAACAGAAAGAGCGGGGTATTACCCTCAAAAGATGAAGCCATGATTATTCACTGACCAACAAGTCAGCAAACCATATTGATAACTAAGGCATCATATTTCTCCGTATCTGAAACACACAAAATCATCAGTACAACGGCACATATTAAGAAAGGTACCATGACAGAAAAGGAGGAGAAAGAATGAAGAATACAAATACCGAGAAAAAAGCTTGAAATTCCGCCACATCAATGGAATCCATGGACAGAAGCGTGTTTTGGGCTTTTTCAACGGAGATTCGGGACGGCTTACAGAAATTCTCAAGCAGAGACAAATCGAAAGAGGGGTAGAGAGAAGACGAAAAAGACATAGAGAAAGAGAGAGTGCCGGAGAGAAGAGAGAGAGGCGAGAGACAAAGTGCCAAAATAAAAGCGGCTGCATGTCATCTTTTTCTCCGCTCACTCTACGTCGCTTGGCCCTTTTGTGCTTTCTGTTTTAATTGTTTCTCCTTTCCTATTCGGTATTTTCTTTTCCTTTTTTTGTTGGCAAAAAAAAAAAACTTTATATATTTTTACAATATCCATCAATTATAATATAATATATTAAATTTATATAAAAATTATATATCGATATCAAGGGCTAGTGGTCGATTGGCATCATTGTGCGGCCAAACCCGATATCTCATCATCATGCACTTTTATTTTTATCTTTTTTCAATCATTATTGCTAATTCACCGAAAAGGTCAATCATTTGGAAAAAAAATTTAACAAAAAATTATTATTTTTATATCTCAAATTTTTAATGCCAGGAAAGCCCCTTTAAAGCTTAATTTTTAAAATTACCGAAAAATAAAATATTTAACTAACTTTTAGTGGTTGGTGTTGTTGCCAATGACAACACATTTAATAAAATAGAATAAAATTTTTATTTTTATTTTATTTTTAATAAAATTATTATTTTATTATTATTTGATTGATTTAATGATAAAAATTTTCTTTTAATATTATATAATATCTTAAATTTTTATTTGATTAGTATTAAATTAAATTATAAAGAAATAATAATAATAATTTTTATATAAAATATATGGGAGGCACGGGTGCAGTGCTAAAAAGAAAGGAAAAATGAGAGAATGGAAGATGAGAAAAGAGAAGAGAGAGGGGGAAGGTGACACTAGGAGTTGCAGCATCCGTCGTCACCGGTAGAGCCAGAAGTAAAAGCCGACGAAATTCTCTGTGCGATTTATTGTCTAATATGTGCAGTTGTGTGAGTGGAGGAAGGAAATCGCGACCTAAGAGTATTCTCTAATACTCCTTGTCGTCATCTGTAAAGGAGTATAAAATTGAGGCAAGTATATCATTTTTTTCTCTTTATTAATGCAGATTTTTGGTTTGCATGTATTGATTTTAAAAAAAATCAATTGAATTATGAAAAATGAGTAATGAGACGTGGTAGAGAGAGAGAGGAAGTTATTAACAAGCTTGCATGCATCGCCGTTGTTGCCGATGCCGTCGCAAGGTTGTTACCTCCGTGGCCAGAGTCGCCATTCGTGCCAGAATCGCCGTCAATGATTGGGAAGTAGAAGCACAATTCATATGATTTTGCGACTGGAAAGAGAAAGATGAGAGAATAAGAGAAGAGGAAGGAGAAGAAGGGCGTGGCGCGTGCAACAGAGACAAGGCGCCGCCGGTGAAGGTGGTGCGTGGCAGAGGTGCACAGTGGAAAGAAGGCACGGTAGGAGAGAGAAAAAGCACAGTGACTGCTATTTATATATTTTATTTACATACATGTTATTTTTATACACCATATTTATTTATTCTATATATGTACATATAAATTACCGGTCGATTTGAGAATTTTGTTTTAGATTTGTAATTTTAGAGAGTTTTATTATTTTATGAAACCTCGGAGAGCAACTGGACATGTACTCGTATATTAGTTTGTTTATACGATAGAGGATTTGGCACATCTTGTACGGTTAACTTGGAACGTGCATTTTAATCCAGATTTTAAATTATCTGTTTATGGTACTGACCCGATTTCTAATATATTATACATTGATCTGATTATCCAGTTATTTGATTTTGTCTCGAATCTTGATCTGATTGGGCATCTGATTTGTTTGGACATTCGATCTGATTGAGCATCTGATTTGTTTGGATATCCGATCCGATTGGGTATCTGATTTGTTTATGCATTCGATCTGATTGGTCATCTGATTTGCTTGGATATCTGATCCGATTGGGCATATGATTTGATTATCTATCTGTGACTATTTGTTATTAACTATCGTCCCTCTATGACAAGGCTTATTCTTAATTATCTGTTATTAACCGCTGTCTCTATAGCAATACTTTATCTATAACTATTTGTTATTAACCACCGTCTTTGTGGTAAGGCCTTATCTATGGTTATTTGTTATTAACTACCGTCTTTGTGGCACAGTGTCATATATATGACTCCTCTCCCAACGAGGAGACTTTACTCCTTTTTAGCCGGTAGAAAAAGTTGAGTTCTAATTGTAATTGACTTACCTTGTCTCTCCGATATTTGAAAAGAGATTTCATAAGATATTCTGACATCTAATTTATATTTGTTATCGGTTTTAAAATCTGTTTGTAGACCCTCCTAATTTATCAGACATGTCATTATATTTATAAATCTATATGATATTTGTTGAGTTTTAAACTCACATTTTATATTTTATCTCTTCAGAATAGAGAGTTTGGATGAATTGAAGAAATATGGATGAGATCTGATATGATATCGTATATTTCGGTGAGTATTATACCGCTCTGATATTGTCAAATCTATATTGGGTTATATTTTGGTTATGGGATCGGCCGAATTTAGGCCTCAAAGCAATATATTCAGATGTTATTGGATTTTTTATAATATGTGGATGGGTTGTTGTATGATTTGATAATTCTTCTTACGAATATTTATAGAGCAAATCATATATTTTTTTATCATGACGGTTATACGATATGATTCTACGTAAATTTTAATTTATCAGGTTCTATGTGTTTGGTTTGTCATAGTTAAATTTTATAAGAATAATATTTAAAATTTAATTAATTATTTGATTGACCTACTTGGTTCGAATTTATGACATATCATTTTTAATTAAATTACTATTCCACCATTTGGTTACTCTAAAAATAAGAATAATAATTTTAAATTGAATTGTTATTTCTTCAAAATAAAAAATTAAAATTACCAACTCTTGCTATTGTTTATTCTAATCAATGAATAATTATTATAATATATTTTTCTTATTTGTCATTATCCAAAACTAGATATTAAAATTAGATTCGGATCAAGAATGGTTTGGATTTAGATAAAAATTTGTGACTGCTATGTCAGACTAAGCCGGATAACCGGGTCGATTTTGTCATAAATTTAAATCAAGTAGGTCAATCGAATAATTAATTAAAATTTAAATCGAGTGTTACATAAACAGTTAGACCATAAAAATTTGATATCCAAAATAATAATAATAATCAGGCCCTAACCCATCATAGGACCTCACCGAATAATTATCTAAACAATATAATAATGACCTGCACTAAACAATCGTAAGGAAAAGATAATCGATATACATATGCGAACTATCAAATATACTGTTCCAACCGTCGAATACATATCTAAGGCCACATCGAGTTAGACCGAATATTCAAAATACAATCCCAATACACAATCTGAACAGATCTAACAATAACTGAACAGATATAATACTCACCAAATGTGAGATGCCGCGACAATTATCGTCTAGCTCCTAAAATATATCCAAGCCCTATACTCTAAAAGGATAAAATAAAAAATGTGAGATTAAAACTCAACAAATATTATCATATATATGTATAAAATAATATATATATATATCAGAGGGAGGGTGACGTCACATAATAAATCATATAGTTATTATGTGACCTATAATCGATTAAATTTTAGGCTTACAACTCTTAACTCGGTTATATTTTAGGCTTGTAATTCTTGATCATCCCATATTATTAAATCCCAATTATATTTTAGGCTTGTAACTCTCGATCCAACTAGATTTTAGTTTTACAACTATCGATCATCTTATATCATCGAATCCCGACTAAATTTAGGCCTGTAACTCTCGGCCTGATTATATTTTACGCCTGTAATTCTCGATCATCTCATATTATTAGATTTCAACTATACTTTAGGCCTGTAACTCTTGGTTCAGTTATATTTTAGACCTACAACTTTTGACCATCTCATATTATTGGATTCCGACTATATTTTAGACTTGTAACTTTCATCGCGATAATATTCTAGGCCTACAACTCTCAACTCAACTACATTTTAGGTTTATATAAATATTACTTGATACACGAGCATATATAGCCCATATTTTTTAAACTTTTATAAAATAATAAGACCCTTCAACATCATAAAATTTGAACGAAAACTTTTCAATTAACTGGTAGATCATACATATATGTACAGAATAAACATTTACCTATGAATTAAGATTTCGGATGATTTTTCTTAAAATTGATATATGTAAGCAAAGAATCAATATCAATAAAAATAAGTGAAGGTTTTGCTTGCTTCAATTTTTTATTTCTCTTCTAGCAACGACGACAACGGTGACGGTTGCTTTATTCAGCTCACGTTTTCTTTCTTCTATTCACGCCATTGCATTTTTTGAATAATTGAGGATAAATCTATTCAGCTCACGTTTTCTTTCTTCTATTCACGCCATTGCATTTTTTGAATAATTGAGGATAAATCATAATAAGATTTTCTTAGTTGCCATTCTGCTGTCAATTTCTTTGACCGGCAGCCACCCACCTTTCCCTTCCTTCTCGTTCTCTTCTTCTCCTTCTTCCACACCTCTACCTCCCTTCTCTCCCTCTCCTTCTCTTTTTCGTTTCTCTTTTCTGCTTTTACTGTGCACGTTGCTTACCCCTTCCCTTTTATTATTATTATTATTATTATTATTATTATTATTATTATTATTTTCTTTTCTTTTTTTTTCCTTCTTTTATAACCTAATTGCCACTCGAGTACCAACATAAATTCGCATCTGGTACTAACCTAATTCATCCGAATATCTTTCAAAATTTTACAGTATATATTTAATTTTATCATATTTAAATTATTTAAAATAATAAATACTTTCAAAATAAATTAAATGGGGATTCGGGTTATTACAAGTTCGTGCTAAAAAATAGTTTATTTTATTTTTAAATATTTTTTTAAAAAATTTATAAATATATTAAAAATAAGTAAAAATATAAAATATTTTAAAAGTTATAATATATAGATTAAAATATTACCTAGCTGTATATTTAAACAAAAAATATTTATGTAAAAATTATTAATTACACAAAAATGTAAAAATATATTTAAATAAAGAATCTTTATATAAAAATTATTAATTACGTAAAAATATAATCTATTAAAATATTTTTTAAACTTAGTCTTTATTTAAAATAAAAGATATATTTATGCAAAACAAAATTATAATTTGGGTTAAGTTAACCTGAATCGGTTACTTTTATCTATAATTGTATCCTACTCAAAAAATAATTAAAATTTTTTGACTGTATTTATTTATAATACTAATATATCTTCTGTGTATCACCAAGCAGATCAGGCAACTTGATTTTAATTTAGTTTATCCGAACCTTTTAATATATGTTCGAATATAATTTGTAGATAATGGTTAAAGAGTAATTTTATATTAATTTTTAGTTATTTTTGCTATAATTACCATATATCAAATATTAAAAAGTTAATTTTTAATTTTATTTTATCTATTCTAAATAACTAAATAAATAATAAAATATTAATTATTAAATCTATTCCCATATTATACCACTACTTAAGAATAATTATCATATTATTATCTTATTCTATTTCAATAATCAATATAAAGTAAGTTACTTTATTTAGTTATATCTATTTAGTTATTCTGTGTATAATACACTTAGCTTTATTATAATTCTTATGTAATTCAAAATTATTCCTTTATTTTTACTCTTATCTTAATTTTTACAATTCAGATGAATTTTTAGCTTATTCTCTTTGCCCCATCTCTTTATTCCTAAGACTTTACACATTTTTTTTCAATCTGGAAAATTAAATTCATTAAATATTAATAATAGAGAGTATTGAAAGGTTTCCATTTTAAAACTAATATTAATTTTTCGAAAAGAAAATGTCAAAGATGATGTTAATTTATTTAAGAAAATCAACTTGTTTAATTTTTAAGAGAAAAAAAAATGAAATATTAAATAATTTCAGGACATGAAAAGGATTTACGGTTTAAAAAATGAGTTAATTGAATTTATAATAATAACAGTTGGATTAATAATAATTATTATAATTCATAAAAAAATATTTTAATGTCAAAATCATTTTATATTTATAATCACACCAAATTTATATCTTTTTTTCTTCAAATAAAATTATCACATGGCAAAAAAAAAAAAGGGTATGGTTTTAGCCTATAATATTTGATTTGAATGGATTAAATTTCTTACTCAATAATACCGTAAGATTAAAAAATACACTATGCATTTATTAAATCCCAATTTTTAATTTAGTTTTTTTATATTGAATTATTTGACAAAAAAAAAAAAAAGATTGTGGGGCCCTATTTTCTGCCAGTCGTACCCCGTCGCTTATTCACCTCTAAATCTAATAAAGAAATTGTGAGTGCTTATAAATGGGCTCAGGCGCCTTGTGCCACGCTAATGCGGCGCAGTGTCTATGACGTATATTTTTTAACAATCTTTTTTTCTTCAATGGATACTGTGTGTATACGGCCCATTTGTACACGGATAATATTGAATTTTTTTTATAAAAATAACAGTCATTGGATTCATTTCTAATCTAACGCCTGAGAATTATTTATCAAAATAAACAAATTAAAACTCTATTCCCCTTAGCGGTAGCAGCCGCCTAAAGACAGAGAGAGAGCAGTGTTGTCTTTTTCGTCTTTCTCTATTTTCGTCTTTCTTCTGTAAGCTTGTGTACCCGTTCGTCTATCATTTATAATTACAATTGTTAATATATTTATTTTTTTTTCTTCTTTTTTTTTATTTTGTCAAGCATAATTGTATTTGTCTCAAAATATTAAATTTTTTAGTTTTTTTTGTGGTTTAAAATTTTAGGATATTATCATAAAATATTATAAAAATATTTTATTATTTTATAAAAATATAAAAATTATATTCAGTAGTTGTAAAGAGATGTTGGCTATTTTTTTGTTGAAATATTTGTGTTGTTAGGATGTAAAATAATAGTCAAAATTTTGGTTTTGTGTATGTTGATTTTATTTATTTTTATATTTTATTTAATAAATTTCTACATATATCATAATATTTTGTGTTGGCTTTATTTTCATTTACGTTGGATCTATTTTTTAAAATTCTTGAGCCTTCACCTCGTGAGTAATATTATGTGTTGTAAAGTGCCGAGAGTTAGAAGCATAACCATGAAACAATATTATATAAATAAAATTAAATAATGATATCCATTATCATAATATTGTCTAATTATTTTTTAGTCTCATGTTAACGTCTACATTTTATGTTTAAACTAAATAATAATATTTTTATATTTTTATATTTGAACAATAATTAAATTTTTATCGTATTTATTTAATATGGATAATTATTTATTGTTGGTCAAAATAATATTTGATAATATGAATAATATATAATTGTTTTGGAATACATATAAAAACAAAATGATATTTTTAGTATGGATGAATCGGGTAAAAAATCTAGAAAAGATAATGTCAAATTTTTTAGTATTTTATTATTCTAAAAAAAAAACGTCATATTAACAAAAAAATAAGAGGATAATCCATGACATAAATAAAAATTGTCGTGTTATGATTGAATGTAACCTTAATAGAAAAATAAATAAAATTAATATCAAGAAATTTATAGAGAAGTACAACTGTAAACTTGAACATCTCAAAAATATGAGACCGATTGAGATCTTAAAAAAATGTGTATGGAGTGTATCGTCATCTTATTAATATGACACATGATATTGGGTTAAAACCCACTAAGACCCATGAATTTATTGTACGGGAGATTAGAGGATGGGATTGCGTTGAGCATACTGTTAATGGCCAAAAATCTTATTTTCGTGTTAGGAGACAACGGTAGATGCAACAAAATGAGACTAGAGAGATACTGATTTACTTTCGAGAAAAAAAATAATGTATTTATCCTTTTTTTCATAATAAGTAATTTGATTTTGATGATTTTACAACTAATATCTTTTGAACCGATGCAAGAATAATTATTGATTATCAATCATTTGGAACATTATCATTTTGAACATCACATATGGTACGAATAAGGGATTGAAACCTTTTGATGTGTTTATTAATTTTTTGTTAAAAGGATATATGTTTTCTTGTTTATAAAATCTTGTCATAGTTAAGTTGGCTTAGCTACATTTAGGCTATACTTTTAATTGATTGATTGTGGTTCTATAAAATTTCTTAAATTATTTTCTTATTTTTTTAATACATATGCCACTAAAATTAAAAAATTTTGAAAGAAATATGTTTAATAAAAAGAATATCCAATAGGGTGGTAGGAAGTGAGGTTTATTTTATTTAGTTGATGAAATAAAATGATCTTTTATCACTTTCAAGGAATAAAACTTTGATGTATTTTTAGACATTAGCCACCAAATAACGCTGCACACATAACATGTGACACGGGTACACATGGATGTTGTTTTCAATCTAAAATATAATTATAAAGTTAATGTAACAGATATTTCTAAGGGCACACAATTGATTATGCAACTATAATTCAAGGACGCAGATATTTAAAAAGTTTAACACTACAAACATATATCTAAAATGACACAGCAGCATCACGATAATGTAATATTTAAAACTTTTACTCTATCTATTAGGGACTAGAATTATTTAAATATAAATTAACTCTGTACAAATAAAAATTAAAAAAAATACAACATCTTACATAAGAATTTGAAAGAGATATCCATTTAAAGATATATAAAATTGTTGTATTTAAAATATATTTTCATAGATTCGGCACATAATTAAAAGAAAATAAAAAATAGACATTTATTCATATAATTAAATAAGAAATAGTGATAAATTTCAGTGAAACAATGAGATTCTCTGTGTCAAGGGTCCAAACCATACAAATATTTTCTCTATAATCCAAAAATAAGGTTGTACAGTGGCTAAAATTATTGGGTTGTCTCAATTTAATTGCAGGTACTTGATAAATTATTTTATTTCTCTTTGTAAGATATTAAAAATCCGTCTGAATCCAATAGGATTTGAAGCAAGGTCATCCTGTTAACAATGTCAAACTTTACACAGTAACTCTCATAAATTCATGAGGTTCATCTCTCTTTCAAACAGTACAGAAGTAGTTTACCCATAAAAATAATTTCAGTAAAGTTGTCGATGAAGATTATCATGAAGATTCAAGTAATGTTTGAATGTCCCCTCATTTTTACAAATAGTTGAAACATTTAAATCAAAAAGGACTAAATAGATTACTTCTTTCAGTTACTTTCCTATTGCTTATTTCAGTTACCTTCTTGATACTTTATCAGATTTTGTGTCTGCATTAAATGGAAGCGAATGACTATGATTTATTTTTGTAAAAGTTTCAATTCATGAAATGAAATATAAATTAGGGATAGTTGATCTTGGATTAATTTTCATATGAATAGATTATGATCAGTGTTAGCATTTATATTTAATAATAGATAAACAATTAATATCTGATCAAGAGGTGATCACATCTGACACCATAGAGCATTTTATATCACTTTAAATATTGAATAGAATGTTGGAGTAAAAGGCGCGGAAGGCACGGTGACCGAGCGGACACGATTCTCGGACAGCAACACAGAGCTCTCGGACGGGCGAGAAATGTAATAATGGAAAAGAGGAGAACACATGAAGGTTTAACGTGGAAAAACCCTTCTGAATCAAGGGAAAAGCCACAAAAGTATACACTATAAAATGGATTGTTTACAAGAGTTAGCTACACAAGCTCAAACGAAAGAAAACAATCTTAAGTGTACAGTTTCTCTCTAAAAGTGTTTCTCACTCTATCTTCTCAACGAAGCTTGCCCACAACTCTCTCAAAGCTCTTTCCTACACAATGCCTCAGCTCTTGGTGAAGCTCTCAAACTCACCAACTCCCTCCTATATATATACAAATATACAACCACCCTAGGAAGGCTAGCCACCCACCCTAGCGGTAGGGTGGCAGGACACGCTGCCTGCCAGACGCACGACTGGCAGGTCTGCAACACCTTGGAATTTGTGGCTGCCACCAACTTCCAATCAGATTACGCCATCAGTCTGCCCGCATTAATTGCTGCTACAGAATAGGTCAACGTCATCATGACTTGAGAGTCCTCGTTCATGTCCACCACTCGGACATGACTCCTTTAATAAGTCCTAGTCCAATTTCCAAAGTTCTCGGACTTCACAAGAGTCCTCATCCACTCGGGAGTAACCCCAACAAACTTCCCCTCACGACTGAGTGGGAGTGAAGTTAGTTAGACCAGCAATGTCACAACAAGCTTCCAGCTTTCCCTTTGGCAAAAACTTGGTCAACATGTCCAAGCCATTATCCTCTGACCGGACATTTTCAATTGATAGCTGCCCATCAAAAACATCTCTCACCCAATGATATCGCACGTTAATGTGTTTTGACCGAGAATGGAATGAGGAGTTCTTACATAAACGAATGGCACTTTGACTATCACAGAGGACCTTGTACGTTTCTTGCCTTAGACCCAATTCTTGGATGAACCTTTTCCTCCAGAGCATTTTCTTACAGGCCTCGGTCACAGCAATGAACTCTGCTTCCATAGTCGAGAGAGCAACACACTTTTATAACTTGGACTTCCAGGAGACCGCCCCTCCCGCAAATTTCACCAAGTATCCGGACGTTGATTTCCGAGAATCAACGTCCTCGGCCATGTCTGCGTCCATGTACGCAATCAGCTGAGGCTTTTCTTTTCCAAACTGCAAACCCGTCTTGGAGGTTCCGTGTAGATATCTGAAGATCCATTTGACCGCGAACCAATGCTCCATACCTGGGTTTGAAAGAAATCTGCTCACAAGACCAACCGCATGAGCAATGTCCGGCCGCGTACACACAGCCGCGTACATTAAGCTGCCAACTGCCGAAGAGTAAGGAATCTTACTCATGCACGCCTTCTCAGTGTCCGAGGACGGACACTGCTGCTTACTAATCCTAAAATGGTTGGCCAATTAAGTGCTGACAGGCTTGGAACCTTCCATGTTGAATCTCTGAAGTACTTTTTCAATATAGCCTTCATGGGACAGCCAGAGCTTCTTGTCCTCTCGGTCGTAAAAAATTCTAACCCCTAGAATTTCTTTCGCTGGGCCGAGGTCTTTCATAGTGAAAGACTGTCCCAGTTGCTCTTTCAGCTCCTTAATCCGAGCACTATTTTGTCTGACAACCAGCATGTCATCCACACAGAGGAGAAGGATGACAAAGTCATTTTCTGAAAACCTCTGAATAAACACACAGTGGTCTGAGGAAGTCTTATGGTATCCTTGTCCGTCCATAACGGACTCAAACTTCCGATATCACTGTCTCGGAGCTTATTTCAGCCCATACAAGCTCTTCTTCAAACGACAGTCAATTCCTTCCTTCCCTTTGACTTCAAATCCATCTGGTTGCTTCATGTAGATCTCTTCCTTTAGATCTCCATGGAAAAAAGTTATCCGGACATCCAGTTGCTCAATCTCTAGATCCAGGGCCGCTGCTAGTCCGAGCACTACACGAACCGATGATATTTTCACAACAAGTGCGAAAATCTCATCAAAGTCAACACCCTTTCGTTGACCAAATCCATTTACCATAAGCCGTGCCTTGTGTCTTGGGCCGCTGATGTCCTCGGTTGCCTTCAGCCGGAAGACCCATTTATTCTTGAGAGCCTTCTTCCCCTTGGACAATGTAGCCAGCTCAAATGTATGATTTTCATGGAGAGAGACCATTTCTCCCTTCATAGCCTCTAACTATTTTTCCTTTTGAGCGCTACATATGGCCTCATCAAAATCTTCTGGTTCTCTAGTATCAGTGAGGAGGACAAACTCACTTGCTGGAAGGCGGACGGACGGACGTCTCTCCCTGGACGACCGTCTCACAGGGGCTACCTCGGCCTAATGAGGTGCCAAATCTTCAACCTGATCCTGAGGTGCTGGAATCGCCTGATCCTGATTGGCATCCACTCTTAATCCGCTGACGTCGGATACAAGAGGCACTAGACGGGCAATATTATCAACAACTCTGTCCATCCGGGAAGTAGTGGGAAGAGACTTCTGCTCCTTCCCAATGTCTTCGATGGTTGCGTTCTCAACGAAGGCCACGTCTCGAGAACGAACCAGCTTCTTTTCCTTTGGGTCATAGAACCTATACCCAAGTTCATCCTCGCCATAACCCAGAAAGACACATTCCTTTATCTTTGGCTCTAGTTTGGTCATGTCATCTCTCGGAACGTAAACAAAGGCTTTGCAGACGAAAGTCCAAAGATTGCTGTACACTGGCTCCCTCTCGGTCCAAATCTGCCCAGAAACTTCCCCGTTCAGAGGCTTATTGGGCGACCGATTGATCACGTGGGCGGCCGCCTTCAATGCCTCGACCCAAAAAGATCCCGGAAGCCTGGCCTCGGATAGCATGCACCTGACTCTTTCCATGAGAGTGTGATTCATCCTTTCGGCCACGCCATTCAACTGTGGCATCTTGGGTGAAGTTTTCTGATGTCTGATGCCGTAAGCTCTCCAATAGGCATCAAACGTCCCAATGTACTCACCGTCGTTATCACTCCGAACGGCCTTTATCCTTCTCCCGGTCTCTCGCTCGACGAGGACATGGAACTGCTCAAAGGTTCCCGCAATCGGGTACTTGGTTTTCAACTGGAATACCCATAGTTTCC
>JAOVVI020005405.1:0-16538 GCA_028571085.2 Nepenthes alata
TATACCTCCTGGTCAATGGGCTTTGACCGGATTATCAGGCTAAACGTTCCTCTTTAAATTTTTGGGTCGTTACAGCTCCTCCGGTACAGAAAGGCGCAGCCCACTCCTCAGATGAGTCTCGTACACGGTAGTGTAGCCATCGGGGGGAGAGCAAACCGTGTCCTACTCCATAGGCATCGAGAATACAATCTTTCGTGGGATGTTGAACTTAATGTACAACTCCTTCACTTCACCGATGGTAACAATAGAGGTAATTTCTGTAACGAAGGGAGCCATCAGAATAGGAGTAAGAGGAAGGAGACAAGGACGTAGAATTTTTGTGAAAAAAGGCGTGGAAAATTTGAATTGATAGACGACTTTTATAATGATCGCAGTCGTTGGAGTGAGGCAATGCATTAAAAAGGCGCGCTCATCATGACAGACACGTGTTGTTTTTGAAAAGGTCGTAGTCGAATCAGATCTTCTGATAAATTAATTATCGGGATCACAAATTCACTGCATGATGACACATGGCAGAGTACTGTAGCGGTTCTCCCAACTTTTCAATTACCCGTTCGGAAGCATAACGAAATAATGCGTCGATTCAGTCCACACCAGTTCTCCGGATTCTGGCATGACAGTCAACACTCCGATCAATACCTTCCTCAGCATTGTTCTCCAGATCATGACATAGCGGTCAACAAATCCGGTCAGCACTCTCCTTCCAGCCCAATTCTCTGGATTTTGAGATGACGGTCAACGAATTCGGTCAACACCCTCCTTCTAGCTCAGTTCTCTGGATTCAGACTAGGACTGTCAACGAATCTAGTCTATGTTTCCTCCATCTTTGTTCTCCATATCTTGGCTTTACGGTCAATAGTCACAAGCAACGCGGTCAACAGACCAAGAGTCACTGCTAGTTTCCTCATCAAACCATCTCAAGTGATGCAGCCAGACGTTTCCCATCATAAACATGCTAAAAGTCGGAATCCATGCCACCAGTATGGGGGGCTAGTGATATGGACACCAGTAGCAGACTGGCCCAAAGGAGAAAATAGTCTAAATTTTCAGCGGCCTATCTCTACTTGGAAGATCAATGCTGCCGTTAACCAAACATGAAGCAAGTGGGCCGACAGAGACCCAAGATCAACGAAGGCCCATCTAAGCCCACGATGGTCAATGATGCCGTTGACCGGAGAAGTGAAAAGTGGACCGGCTATGACCTAGGATGAACACGGCCCATATCCAAATTGGCCCACGTGTCCGCCTTCAAACCACAATAGTCATCTACCCTAATTTTTTGATTCTCCAAGAAGGCAATATTTATTGTAACGGTCACCTCTAGAATTAGTGCGCATCTCGAGAAAAATGTGCCAGAATCCACACGTAATTTGCAGAAAATCCTAACGGTTATCATATGCAAAAGGAAGGAGATCAACCTCCTTGACCATTAAAGTCAAAGACGACGATCACGCTTACGCTAGAAAGGCAACGATCCCCCACAGAAGGCGGGCATCCAACCTCACTGCATAAGAAAGGCAGCTCAAGGCCATGACTATAAAAAGCTATGGAGGCTCACTCATCAGGTTACGCTCTCAATTGCCCACTAAACGCCCTCAAGCACACTCAAGCTCTCAAAAACTCTCTAACTATCGCAAGCATCCTAACGCTTTCTCTCTGCTACTAATTCCCTACAATTCAATACTTAGAGAAATTACTCCTCACGAGTAATAACAGCAAAGTCACTCCCCCAACGAGTGCACCCCCACATACCTCCATTTGCACACTCTCTTCAATCATTTCTACATTCTTTGTATTCACTTTCTCTCTTCAGGAGGCTGATTACTAACTTAAACGTAAAAGTATTTTTTATGGGATCAAATTTCGTCATCACCTGACCTCTTATGTGAAATTGTGGCGTGCAGGATCCAAGACTCAGTGAACAGAACCGATATCTGATGAACAATTCGACCTGAATTTATTCAAAATTTAGATCCAAAACGCAATAATAATAATAATAATATATAATTAGTTTTTACTTTTTAATTTTAATTTTTGTATAATATTAAAATATTAAATAATTATATTATAAAAATAAAATTTCTCAACTACATATATATTAATTTTTTAAAATTTAAAATTTAGACGGTCAAATCATTAATCTAATAATTCAGGAGATCGATCTCGACTTCAACGGTTCAGTGGCAATGAAGGGTCTGCATCATGGCCCCGGCCGCTAGTAGAATGGCACCTGTGCTGGGATTTCCCAGAAAATATTAATCATTGTATCTCAGCAAATTAATCACTAAAACTAAGCAAATAATACATTGGGTTTCCAACTTTAATAATCATCGGATACCAAATGGACTGCAAAGGCTAATCGATTGACGATCCATTGACTACAAAGCTCAATAAGCTTCAGACAGCTGGGCGATTAAACAAAAACGAAGTCAAAATCATGAAGCTCAATCGATCTCGGACACATGGACAATCAATCCACGAACTATTCATAATTCATTATATGTAGAAGTTGGAATTCTCAGAGGGAAGAATAAATCAGTTGAAAGTTTGAGAGATCAAAACAGAGGAGAAGAGGGAATGGGAAGCTACAGGGTATGCATGTGCTTCACGAGGAAGTTCATGACGGCGGAAGTGCGGCTGCCCGCCGACGTCAGAGAAGCCTTTGGGAGGTACGCGGAAGGCGGGGCTCGAATGACGGCGGAGCAGCTGCGGCGGTTTCTGGTGGAGGTGCAGAGCGAGTCCACAGCGTCGGTAGCGGAAGCTGAAAAGATAGTGGAGGAGGTGCTGCTGCGGCGGCGACACCGCGTTGGCAAGTTCATCAGGAATTCCCTCACTCTCGATGATTTTTTCTATTTCCTTTTCTCGATCGACCTCAATCCTCCAGTCAACTCTCAGGTACAAGTCTTTAATTTCTTTCACGCTGAGGAGATCAGTTCAGTTGGGAGAGAAAATAAGGCCCTTTGTTAGAGTTTAATGGTACGTTTGATTTGAAAAAAAGTACGAAGAAAATTAAAAAACAAAATAGGGGAAATTTTTTTTAACGTTTAAATCACACGAAATATTTTTAAAAAAATAAATAAAATTATAAAATACGTTAAAATAACAAAATTTTAGAAAAAAAGGCATTTTATTTTAGAAACGGTTAAAAGATGAAAGAAAACAAAATAGGTCACTCATCCGTCATGGATCGAAATTTCGAACAGATTCGATTCGAGTTATCCATCGGATTTCGATTCTATCAAAAAAGTTTCAGATCCTGCAAACACAACTTCAAATAAGATGTCAGGTGATGACGAGATTTGATCTCACCGAAAATACTCCGACGCTTAAATTAGTAATCAGCCTTCTGAAGACAATAAGGTAGATGCAAAGAATGCATAAACGATTGTAGGGAGTGTTCAAATGGAGGTAGGTGGGAGTACACTAGTTGAGCGAGTGGCTTTGCTATTATTACTCGTGAGGAGCAATTTTTTTAAGTACTGAGTTCATATGAAACTAGTAGTAGAGAGAGAGCGTTATGATGCTAAAGAAAGTTAGAGAGCTTCTGAGAGCCTGAGTATGCTCGAGGAAGTTTAGTGGGTGATTGAGAGTGTGCTATGGTAAGTGAGTCTCCATGGCCTTTTATAGTCATAGTCTTGGGCTACCTTCCTTTGGCAGCGAGGCAGGATGCCGGCCTTTTAAAGGGATTGTTGTCGTTTTGGCGTAGGCGTGATCATTGCCTCTGACTGTAACGGTAAAGGAGGTTGATCTCCTTCCTTCTGCACGTGGTAACCGTTAGCATTTCCTGCAGATTGCATGTGGATTCTGGCGCCTTCCACCCGGGATGTACATTAATTCTGGAGCTGACCGTTATAGTAAATATTACCTTATTGGATATGCAAAAAATTAGGGCAGACAACCGTTGTGACTTAAAGACGAAGTCGTAGGCCAATCTGGACATGGGCCGCGTTCATCATGGGTCATAGCCGGTCCACCTTTTGCTTCCCTAGTCAATGACATCGTTGACCTTCCTTGGCATAGATGGGCCTTCGTTGATCTCGGGTATCTGCCGGCCCACTTGCTTCTTGTTTGGTCAACGACAGTATTAACCGTCCAGGTAAAAATGGGTCACTAGAGATTTGGGGCCGTTTTCTCCTGTGGGCCAGCCTGCTACTGGCGTCCCCATCACTAACCCCTCATGCTGGTAGCCTAGGACTCCACCCTCCTACATGTTCATGATGGGACGTATATAGCTGCACCACTTGAGACGGTTTGATGAGGAAACTAGCCGTGGCTCTTGGTCTGTTAACCGCATTGCTTGTGACTATTGACTGTAACGTCAAGATTCAGAGAACAAAGTTGGAGGAAACATTGATCGGATTCATTGACAATCCTAGTCTGAATCCAAATAACTGAGCCGAAAAAAGGACGTTGACCGGATTCGTTAACTGTCATCTCATAATCCGAAGAATTAAACTGGAAGAAGAGTGTTGACCGGATTTGTTGATTGCCACGTCATGATCCGGGGAACTATGTTGAGAAAGGCGTTGACCGAATTCGTTGACCGGGAGAACTAGAGTGGATTGAATCGACGCGTTGTCTCATTATGCTTCTGGTCGAGTAATTAAAAAGTTGGGAGAACAGCTTCAGTACTCTGCCACGTGTTGTCATGTAGTAAATTTGTAATCTCAATAATTAATTTACCAGAAGACCTGATTCGACGGTGGCCTCTCTGGAAACGACACATGTCTGTCATGATGAGCGCGCCTTTTTATGTGCTTCCATACTCTAACGGCTGTGATCCTTAGAAAAGCCGTCCTACAATTCAAACTTTTCACGCCTTCTTTCACAAAAATTCTAAGTCCTTATCTCCTTCGTCTTGTTTATGTTCTCATGGCTCCCTCTGTTATTACCACCGGTGAAGTGAATAAGTTGTATGTTGAGTTCAACATCCCATGAGAGATTGTATTCTCGATGCCCAAGGAGCAGGACAGAGTCAGCTCTCCCCCTGATGGCTGCATTACAGTGTACGAGGCTTATCTGAGGAGTGGGTTGTGCTTTCCTGTACCGGAGGAGCTACTCTGTATTTTCATGGTGCTTAATGTTCCTATCACACAGCTTCACGAGAATGCCATGCGATATCTTTACTCGTTGTGTATTTTTCTCCGCCACCATTCTCGGATGTTGACGATGGAGGCTGTTAGGGTAATGTTTTGATTCACCCAGAGTGGTGATTGGATTTCTCTGTCCGCCCAGGAATTGCGCATTAACAACGTTATCTACAACTCCCTCAAGAATTGGAAGGATCGTTCCTTCTTTGTTTATATTGTTGATAGCTTGCCACTGTCCAGGGATTGGGGCAATGTTCCTGGTGGCCTCACCGGGAAGCCGACGAAGGAGGAGGTGAAGACGGTCGAGCCTATATTGCAGCCGGTGGAGAAGCATCTTTTCGAGTATAGGAGGGATCACCTGGTCTCAAGGCAGGAGGCCAAGAGAGCTCTTTGGGGTCCTCTTTTACCCTTTCAAAAGGTCAAGCCTTCACTGGCGGTGTCGCAGTGCAAAAGGAAAGCCGACGCTATTACCATTGACAAGGTTGGCACTCCTATGGCTGCTCAGGCTCCTAATAATCCAAGGAAAAAGAAGGTTGCTCCAGTGGAGCCTACTTCTTTGTCATCCACGGAGCCAGACTACAGAATGGTCGGATGTCTCGCTGGAATCGGAGAACCATTCAAAACAGAGGCTTCTGTGGAGGATTTTGTGACCATTATGAAAGTTGTCACAGGAGCGGCCGTCATTGAGTTGTCGTCGTCGTGCGACGTGGTGGCGCCTGCTGTGCCAATAGAGCCACTGCCTGACACCGTTGGACTAGAAAAGCCAACTGTGGAGCTGCGGCTTGAAGCCGCCGGTCTTAAGGAGCTAGCTGCGGAGCCACCTGCTGAGTTGGGTGTGTCAACTGCTAGAGCACTTGTTGAGGCGGTTGACATCTTTGCAGAGCCTACACTGGAGTCCTTTTCTCCAAGTCTCATAGGCACCGTGCCACTAGAGCCTGCCAGTGAAGCCATGGTAGACCGGTCTCAGGCAGAGCTGACTCTGGGTCCCTCTTCAATAGGTTCCAAGTCACGGAGACGGCTAAGGAGACAACGAAGAGTCTTTGAGGTAACTTTTTAAAGCTCTCCTTTTCTTTTTCTTGAGTCGTTGCTGCCTAACCTCTTTGACCTTCTACAAAGGACAAGATTTTGCTGGTCGTGCGCAAGGGTTTGCGCCAGAGGGATGTCGTAATCGGTGATCGTGACGAGGAGATCGTCGAGATGGAAGAGGAGATGGACCTGCTGGACGCCTAAGTCAAGAAGCACCAGAAGGTGGAGGCTACCCTCCAGTCTAAGTTGTCTGATTTGAGATCGTAATCTGTAGCACTAGAGAGAGGGCTAACCGGGCGGAGGAACTTGTGGGTGAGCTCCGAGGAAGGATAGCCTCGTTAGAGAACGAGCCATCCACTCATCTACGTTTTCAGGAGGTTACCCTGGCGCTGTGGGTTAGGCTTTGGGAAGGCGTCGGTATCTGTCGCCATATTGCCAAGAGTGTGGACCCTAACATTCCAACCGGCGTCCTTGACCCATCAAATCGTGCCGCCCATAGATGTGAGGACCTAGTTGATTATGCTCGGGGTGACCAAGGGCCTCTCTGGCCCCTTCTTAGGAGCTCTGCTTCTTAGTTGCAATCTTGTATTTTGGGTTTTGGTCTTCCTCTTGTATATTTGAGCATATTAATGAGAAAAATTCTCTTGCAGCATTTTAATCTATGTACTTATTTTCCTTTCCTTGTTTGCTTCTTGCTTGGTTTCTATGCCAGCCAGCTAACTTATTGAGTGGCCTTTGGGCCGATCAACCTGTAGCGTTGACCACCATGGTCTTGTTGCTCAGAAATGGACCATTGGTCCTCAAGAAATCGCTTTTATACATGAGCATGCCTGAGCAATTTGTGCCCTCGTAATGTGCGGTGCTGCTAAGGTTATGATTCCGGGTGGCCGGCTTTGGGGTCTTTATTCTTTCAAACTTTATCTTGATTTATTGACCATTGTAGACTGAGTGCGCTATCTCCTATTGGAGGAAGTCATCATGTGTACTGTTTAAGCCCCCTAAGGTTTAGTATCAAACCGTAAATGGTCCACTTGGATGCCTAGGGTTCAATTCAACTACCTACGGGCCGTGTGAAAGAACAGGGTTTAATTCAACCGCTTACGAGCCGCCTAGATGACCAGGGTTTAATTACGACTGGATGAAAACCCACCCGATTTAGGGACACTTTAGGTCATTTATTTTATACAACTTGCAAACAAGCATTCAAATGAAAAAAGAAAAAGAAAGAAAAGAAAAACATAGCACAATGCAAAGGAAAAAGAATTTTCTTTTCATTAATAATAATGTATGTTACAAGCACACTTTATGTCATACAAATGACCTACCTAGGTCTTCATCGGTAGTATAGCTTCAGGTGGACCGCATTCCACCTTCACGAGACCAATTTGCCATTCTAGGTTTAGAGTTTGTATGCTCTATTTTACATAATGGCCGAGACAATGAATGAGCCTTCCAGTTTGGGGAAAGCTTATCCGATCGGCTGTCTTACCCGTAGCGTCTATCCTTCGCAAGTCCAGGTCCCAAATTTTGAATTACCGTGCATTGACTTCTTATTGTAATAGCAGGCAATTCGTTGTTGGAAAGCGGTGGTGTGCATTCTGGTTACGTCGCTGGCATCCTACAGTAGATCTAGGTGTTCCCTGATCTTTTGGGAGTTATTGAGTGGATCGAATGCTTCGACCCTTAGGCTTGGAAGGCTTATCTCAACCGGTATTACCGCATCAGTCCCGTAGTAGAGACTGATGGGTGTCTCGCGAGTTGGTTCCTTTGGAGTCGTCCGGTAAGACCATAGGACGAAGGGTAGCTCATCACCGCAAGAGCCCCCTGCATCATCCAACTTGATCTTCAGACCGTAGAGTAGCGTACGGTTAGTGATTTCAACCTGTCTGTTCGCTTGGTGACTCCAATCTGATGTCCAAACTAGTGCAATACTTGATACAATGACCTCGGGAACACCATATTTGGCCACAATACTCTGACGGATGAATTCCAGAGCTTTGTGCTTGGTGATCTTGGCTAGCGGGGCGGCTTCAACCCTTTTGGTGAAGTAGTCTATACCCGCGATAATGAACTTCTTTTTCCCAGTGGCGATAGGAAATGGGACGAGTATATCAACCCCCATTGCGCAAAAGACCAAGGAGCTTGGAGGGATCTCAACTCTGGGGTCGGCTAGTGGTGGAGATTGCCGTGGAGTTGACAATTCTCACACTTCTTCACAAACTCCAAGGCGTACTTCTTCATTGCAGGCCAGTAATATCCCCGGCGTATAACTTTGAACGCTAGGTTCTCGCCACCAATGTGTGATCCATATATCCCAAGGTGGACTTTGCTCAAGGAGTAGTCGGCCTCCTTAAGAGTAAGACACTAGAGGTACGAAGTCGAGTATCCACGGTGATACAGCCATCTGTCGACTATGGTGCACCAGCTAGTCGTCTTCTTGATGTGCTTGGCTTCGTCCGCATTATTTAACAATGTCCTGTCTACCAGATAGTTCCAGTATGGTGTCATCCAATTTTTGACGTCAAAGACTTGCATCGATTCCTGTTCCTCGATGCTAAGAGCGCTCAAAACTTTCCTCATATCCCTCAAGTACTATTTTGGATCTTTGGCCATCACTGCTCTAGCAAATTGGTCGGCCATCCAGTTCTTAGTTTTAGGGACGTGGACCAGATTCAGTTTGAATAATCTCCGGATCACTTCCTTCTCCTTTGCCAGGTATCTTGCCAAGAGAGGTTTGCACTCCTCAAAGCTCCCATTGATCTGATTAACGACTAGCTCGAAATCATTGCAGATAGTCAGTCGCTTAGTTAAGCACTCTTTGGCTAGTCGTAATCCGGCTAATAGGGTTTCATACTCGAAAATATTATTGGTGGCCGAAAAATTGAGTTTAAGGGAGTAATTCTCCTCAAACCTGTCTGGGGTCAATAGGACCACTCCAACACTGCTACCTGAGTTGGTAGACGAACCGTCCACGTTGAGGGTCCATTCTGGTTCTTCTAGGTGGTGATCTGCGTCCTCCGTTAGATGCTCATCGATGATTGGGGTCGTGGTCTCGACTATGAAGTCGGCCAGGGCCTGCCCCTTGATAGCTAGCTTGGGCCAAAATTTGGTATCGAACTCTCCCAACTCGATGACCCACTTTACTAGTTGTCTAAAAATATTAAATTTTTAGACTATACTCTTCAGTGGTTAGTTGGTCAGAACGACCACGCGATGATCCTGTAAATATTGTCTCAGTTTTTGGGTTGAGAAGACGAGTGCCAGAGCTAGTTTCTCAGTGCGCGGGTAGCAGGTCTCTGCTCCGGTCAACATCTTGCTCACATGGTAGACCAACCACTAAGTATTGGAATCCTGGCGTATGAGAACTGAGTTAAGAGCCACCTCTAATATTGCCAAATAGAGGTACACGTCTTCTCCGTTTCTGGGTAACGCCAGCAATAATGGGCTGGCTAGGTACTGCTTTAACTCATCAAAGGTTGCCTGGCACTCTGTGGTCCTCTGAAAACTGTTTTCTTTCATCCCCCTCAAAGCCTTGAAGAAAGGCTAATGTTTGTCCCCCGACTTTGCCAAGAAGAGGAACATCCTTGACATTCCGTGGTGGGGACATGTTAGTGAGGGCCTTGATCTTCTCTGAGTTTGCTTCAATTCCTCGCTGAGAGACGATGAAACCAAGGAAGTTCTCTAAGGACACTCCGAAGACGCATTTTGATGGATTTAACTTCATCTGGTGCGTCTAGAACACCTCAAAGGACTCAACTAAAACGCAAATACGGTCATTGGTGGTCTTACTCTTGATGAATATATCAATGATGTACACCTCCATATTACGGTCGATCTGCTTGTTGAACATCTTGTTCATGAGCCTTTGGTAAGTGGCACCCACGTTCTTCAAACCAAAAGGTATGAACTGATAGTAATATGTGCCTTGATCGGTCATGAACAAGGTATGTTCCTCGTCCTCTGGGCACATCTAGATCTGATTGTAGCTTGAGCAAGCGTCCATAAAACTCAGCAACTCCTATCTACAAGTCAAGTCTACCAATAAGTCAATCTTGGACAAAGGGAAGTTGTCCTTTAGGCATGCTTTATTGACGTCGGTGAAGTCAACACATATTCACCATTTTCCGTTGTTTTATTTACTAGGATGATGTTGGAAAGTCATTCCGAGTATTAGACTTCTCAGATAAAGTCGATGTCTAACAGCTTTTTTACCTCTTTTCGGATAGCCACGAGCTTCTCCATGGAGTGGTGCCTCCACTTCTGTCTGACGGGCTTACAGCCGAAATTGAGGCCCAACTTGTGGACCATGACTCCAGCCGGAGTCACAAGCATGTCAGCGAGCATCCACGTGATGATATCAGCGTTCTGTCTCAAGAACGCTATCAGCTCATCACGCAGGGGTTCGGCGAGTGAGCCCCCAACCTGTACACACCTCTTCGGGTCCTCCAGATTTAGTGGTATTAGGTCAATGGCCTCACCAGATTGCGTCTGCTATAAGATCGCTTCGTCTCGATGGTCCAAATCTCCTACAGGTCTTCCGCCGCCACTTGGGGCAATTTGTGAAATGTAACATAGTTGCCCCAACCCAGACTTCACCGATGTTGCATACTATTAAAAATTTTATTTTTAAATGCAGAATCAGGGTGACGACTCTGAATGTTGTTAGGTACGGCTGGCCTAAAATAACATTTTATACGGAGGACAGGTCAACAACCAAAAAGGACAGTGTATGACTCGCCATTCTGTGGTACATGCCCAGGGTAACCTTTAACTATATTGTTCCTTAGACAGTCATAGGTTCGTTATCCAGGCCATACAGTAGCCCTTGGGTAGGTTTCAATTTATTCTTTTTAAATTTAAGTTTAAAAAAGGTATCAAGATAAAGTAAATTTTTTAAACTTTCATTATCAATGAAGACCCGTTTTAACTAGTAGTCCAATATACCATCTGAAATAAGTGCAGATACAATAAGAGAATCTGAATGTGGGGAGATTACATGAGCTATATCACTATCATTAAAGCTAATGACATTTTCCTCCACTCTCTATTTCTTGCATCCAGGTTGTGATCTGTTTGGGTTTTGGGCGGTCGGGTCGTTACTATATTGACCATTCCAGCCGCTACCCGATTCTACGATTGGGACTGATCTAACCCTTCTCAGCAGGAGGTTTCAAAACTCTGCCCAAGGTTCCTGATGAACCTGGTCAGATGGCCCCTTCGGATAAACTCCTCAATCTCCTGCTAGAGCATCTTGCAGTCCTCCATAATGTGTCTCTTCCTCCATCCGTGTTCTTTAGTGGCTTTGGCCACTTACGAAACTTTTCACCACGGATCTACACGCGGACATTGGCCCGTGTATTGTTAAAAGGAGTCAGGTTGACCGGCCTGTACTCCTTACGGTCCAGTGCTCTAGTCATGTGCTACTTTCGGTGGAGATTGTCACAGCCACCATTCTTCCTCTTTCCCTCAGCCTGGAAAGAGCGAGGCTGGTCGATCTTCTCAGGATACTTCGCCTCATTAGCTACTTTGATGGCCACGTACGCCCTGGTGATGGACTTTGCGTCCTGAAAGGTCTGTAAATTCTTGTGGAGTAGGTGCTTGAAAAAGTCACCATGTGCCAATGCAAAGATGAAACTGCCAAGCTTCATCTCCTTGGTGAGTTTTAGGATTCTTCTGGCTTCTGCAGTGAACCGCTCTAGAAACGTCCTAGGGTTCTCTTCCTGTCTCTACTTGATGTGGAACAGATGCCACGACTGCTTCTCTTCCCAGCGATTGAAAGCATATTGAACCAAGAAGAGATCAATGAGTTGCCATAAATCCCAAATCGAGTTCGATGGGAGATGGCAAAAAAAGATCTTGGCATCCCCCTTCGAGGTGAGGGTAAATATCAGCACATTGTCGCTTCCTCCAGGTCCTAGAGACTCAAATGGATGCAAAAGTGATCAATGTGATCCATGGAATCAGTGCTCCCATCGTAAGAATCCTGTGCCGGCATCTTAAACTTGGCCGATAATGGACGATTTAGGATCTCAGCAATGAAGGAAGATCTCTCCGGATTGACTGCGTGCTCATTGTCATCTTTGAACATCCTTTTCCAGATCTTATCGTCTTTTGCCTCCACTCAGGAGGCATTTTCGGATCTTTTAAAGTTGATGTATGTCATCAACTCCGTTCTTTCAACGATGCGGCGCGTAACTGGCCGGCTACTACCACTTGTGGATTGGACGATACTGGAAGCTCCCTCTTGAACTTGAGCCCAAGGCTTCTCCATAGAATATTATGGGTTTCTCCTCTCTAAACTCTCATCCAGAGTCCTGTGGCCTAAGCAACCTTCAAACCTTAGACGGCTCTGGGCATTGAAGGCCTTCAGAGCATAAGAGTTGTCCGATCTTGTAGCCTTTTTGGCCGACTTCTTCCTCTGGCCTCCTTGCCTGGAGGCCAAAATAGGAGCTAGAAGGGCGAAGCCCCCTGCTTCTTCTTGCCCTGGCAGGTGCAAAGCATCTAGAGTATTCTAAACATATTATTCATCTGCTCCGGCAGGTTAAGAAAAAAAGGTGCTTGCTTCCCTCCGACCAAATTACTAATTGAGTGGTCTTAGTCGGGAGAGACAGCATCTCTAGTGGGAGCGCTAACTTTAGCTCTGGTGTTCACCATCTTGTTTGATGAAACTGATTTTAAGGACGAAAGTGGATGGCTTTTAGTTAGCATTCTCATAGATGGCACCAATGATGCGTCTTGAATCTAAATTTTAAACCGATTTAGGTTGAGTTATCCGTCAGATTTCGGTTCTGTCCACAGAGTTTTTGATCCTGCACACCATAATTTCAAACAAGAGGTCAGGTGATGGTAAAAGTTGATCCCACCGAAAATATTTCAACGTTTATGTCAGTAATCAACCTTCTAAAGACAAGAAGGTGGATGCAGAAATGATTGTGGGGAGTGTGAAAATGGAGGTAGGTGGGAGTGCACTCGTTGGGCGAGTGGCTTCACTATTATTGCTCGTGATGAGCATTTTCTCTAAGTACTGAGTTTACAGAGAACTAGTAACAGAGAGAGTGAGCGTTACGATACTCAAGAGAGTTAGAGAGCTTTTGAGAGCCTGAGTATGCTTGAGGGTGTTTAGTGGGCGATTAAGAGCGTGCCCTGGAGAGTGAGTCTCCATGGCCTTTTATAGCCATGGCCTTGGGCTACCGTCCTTTGGCAAGGAAGCAGGGTGCTCACCTTCTGAAGGAATTGTTGCCTTTCTAGCATAAGCGTGATCGTCATCTCTGACTGTAACAGTCAAGGAGGCTGATCTCCTTCCTTCTGTGATGATAACCATTAGGGTTTCCTACAAATTATGCGTGAATTCTGGGGCCTTTCTTCCGAGATGTGCATTGATTTTGGAGGTGATCGTTATAGTGAATATTGTCTTCTTGGAGATGTAAAAAATTAGGGCAGACGACCATTGTGGCTTGAAAATGGATGCGTGGGCCAATCTGGACCTGGGCTGCATTCATCTTGGGTTGTAGCCGGCCCACTTTTTGCTTCCCCAGTCAACAGCATCGTTGATCATCATCGGCTTAGATGAGCCTTCATTGATCTTGGGCCTCTACCGACCCACTTACTTTTTGTCCTCTTAACGGTAGCGTTGATCGTCCAAGTAGAAATATACCACCGAAAATTTGGGCCCATTTTCTCTTTTAGGCTAGCCTGTTACTGGCGTCCCCATCAGTCACATTTACTTAAAAACTCTACCTTTTATAATTGCAACTATATTATTTTTCAATAGTTGTAATATGTTTGTAAAAATATAAAGAGCAAGATAAAAAAAATTCTATATTTTATATATATCTATAATTATATATTATAAGTTATGCTTTTATAGAAAAAGAAGACAATCTAAATTAAAAAAATTACAATAATGATAATTATATAATTAATTTAAATTAAAATATGTCAACCATATAATTTAGAAATGATATTATATATATATTCATATAAATAAGTAGGCTAAATTAAAAAATAGTTATCTTCTAATTTAAAAATATATATAATATTTTTAATAATGAATAATATTATATATAATATTTTTCCTAAATTTAAGATGATTTGAAAAAGATTAACTTGGGTTTGGAAATCAGATCGATGTGATGACCAAGCAGATGAATTTTTTTTGTGAAAATATAAACTAGCTAATTAGTTAAAGAAAATGAAGAAAAGTAAAGGATGTCTTCCTTGAGGTGATGATGTACAAAAAAATAATCAATCTCGATATATTGTATGTATTATAAAATAATAATTATAAATAATTTGAATAGCAATTGATTATTGCAATAAAGGGAGTGCCAATGAGATGAAGAGCATTGAGATTTTGTAATAAGTTAATATAATTAGAGAAGCTCAAACATAATATCAATAAGAGTGTGATATTCAACCTTAGCAATGGCATGATATTCAACCTCAATACTATAACGGGTAATATGGATTTGCTTTTTATTGTGCAATAAGATGAGAGAATCCCCTAAAACAAAGAGAAAACCAGTAGTGGGCTATCGATTAATCGGATTGTCTGCCCAATCAGAATCAAAATATATATAGAATTCCAATGAAGAGTGAGAACAAATCCCACAAAGTAGAGTACCTTTCACATAGTAAAGAGTATGAAGAATAGTTGTATGGCGAATAGAACACAGAGTTAACATCAATTAATTGACAAGATATATAACTTAGATAATATGAGGCTTAGTAATGGTAAGATATATAAGACTTCTAATCAATTAGTAATAAATTGTAGCATTAGATAAAGATTTACCATCAGTAGTACAGAATTTGATATTATATTCAAGAGAACTAGCAATATTAGAATAAATAGGTAAATACCACATGTATAAATATTTAAATAAAAAATAATAATAGTTTCCTAAAATGTTCAACATCAAATGAAAAAATAACTTAAATACACTAATCTTGATTGAAACTTATTAAAAATTTACTTCAAATTTACTTCTTCCTTCTTCCCCACTCTTCTTTTCTTTCTTCTCCTTCTCTCATTTTTCTCAAAATTTCTTGAGAAATGCATAGAAATTGACAAAAATTTCATAAATAATAGATTAGCATACGTGTATCAACCATATGCAAATAATGCATAAAAAGTAACTTTACCCAACACACAAGTACCCATTAGGGGCTACGATTTTGAAACAAATATGTTGGAGTGTTTATTATATACACATCATGAATAACAATTCTAACTCAAATACACTCATGTGTAGCTTAAGTATACATCAAGCACCACTCATTCTTTCATCTCTATGGTCCAACATTTAATTTCTAATTCAAACACACCATTAACTTCAGTAATTTAGTAATTTTCTTAAATTTGGCATCATTATATAAATTTTAGGATTTGGATCTCACATTATCAATTTTTACGTTTTTGAAAATATAGGTTCACCAAGATATGGCAGCTCCGCTAGCGCATTACTTCATATACTCCGGCCATAACTCGTATCTCACCGGGAACCAACTTAGCAGCAACTGTAGCGACATTCCAATCCAAAAGGCACTACAGCGAGGCGTACGAGTCATAGAGCTTGATTTGTGGCCTAATTCCACCAAAGACGATATTCATGTTCTTCATGGAATGTAAGACTTGTTAGAACTATTTCATATGATGTGATATATAATTAATAATTTTTTTAAAATGATCAAGTGTTATAATTTCAAACAACTTTATTATATTATATTATATTATATTAAGTGGCCCTCTTAAAAACTGCATAATGTGACAATTCTCCACACATATTTGGAACTCCCATGAAGAAAAGAGAGATAAGAGTAAAAGAAGAAAAATAGATTTTAAGTTCTTCAATTACCATTCATAATTTTTCACAGTTAAGGAAGATGGTACTTGCTGCATTTCTAGGTCTGAATTTTCGTACAAATTAGAAAATTTTTAGATTCCTCGCATCGAATCGATCTCGAACGAGTCTGATCTCCGCGTCTCTCACCCTGCGCACCACAAACTTACAAATAAGATGTCAAAGAATTGTGTGAGGGTTTCCCAACATAAATACTTAGACGCTTAAGTTAGAAATCTTTCATAGGGAATGGTAAGATGCAAGTGTGAAGGTAAATGTGATAAGGATTGCACGAATATAAGTATGTAATGGGTGCGAATAATGATTAGAAGAGGCTCGAGCTCCTTTAGTACACTGAGGAGAGTGGCTCATTAGGATCGCTGAGCTGAGGCGACGGTTTTGGAGAGAAGAGAGCATGTTCTTTCTCCTCACATTTGGGTTCAAAGCATAGCACAAGATGGTTTGAGTGGGCTTCGACTGAATATGATTGCTGGATCTCAGTTCTGGAATCTCGGACCCCTTTCTCCATTGTAGGAGAAGATATTTGTAGGCTCCATGAATGAGGCTTTTGGGTACAGGA
>JAOVVI020005406.1:0-16537 GCA_028571085.2 Nepenthes alata
TAAAATCATATTTATTAAATATCAGAATTCTAAAGAACGTATTTTTACATCTTAGTTCTAAATTATACATTTAACATTAAATTCACAAAATAAAGATGAAAATCTATTGTTGATTTCATCTTTATAAATAGATATTGTACTGTTAAAATATATAATAATATTTAAAGTTTAATTTTATATGCTGTGAATTTAACATAATTATTATTTTTGTACAACATATCTTTAAATGGTCAGTACTATAAGAGGAGACTGAGACGTTACCCCTAAATCAACTGCAACCTTTCTCTACACACACTCTCTCTCTCTGTTGACGATTCGTAATTTCCATACACAAACTGCTCGTTAATTGTAATTCCCTCCCCTCCCTTTCTATCCATCGATCGATCAATACTTTAGTGGATCCTTCTTGCAATCTGTGTCTCTTCTTATCAATTGATAATCGGTTTCCAGAGGCATAATTTTCAACAGACATCAAATTCTCTCTTTCGAGCGATCTTTCCGTGTTTTCGGTTTTAGCAGAATTCTAGGGTTTTGATTTGAAGGGAAATGAGGTATGCTTTCAGGGGCGAGAAAGATTGTGTCGGCTTGTTGGAGACCGGTCCGGCGATATGTCCGTATGAACAGGGATGATTCCGCCGACGATGACCATAGATGTTCGGACGACGCGCTCCTCTGGTCCAGAGACCTCGAGAGGCATTTTCTCGGCGAATTCTCTTTCGCAGTGGTGCAGGCCAATGAGGTTATTGAGGACCACAGCCAGGTGGAGACTGGTCGTGCCGCCACCTTTATCGGCGTTTACGACGGCCACGGAGGTCCTGAGGCCTCCCGATTTATCGCTGATAATCTCTTTGTTCATCTAATGAGTGGGTTTATTTATCTGACTTTTGATTTTTTTTTAACTACTTTGATATTAGATTTTAATATGGAAGCACTTGTTATTTTCATGGTGGATTGAGTAACTGTTTGTCATGCGTCATGTTGGAGACCGTCGAATGGGATTTTCTGTGAATTGTGGTTTCGATAGTTTTTTTTTCGTTGTCTATCCTTGCTTTGCTTGTCTCGTTTGATACAGTACATTTAATAACGATCTGTGATTCTAAGTGCCAGTTGTTGCATGACCCTAATGAATGATGAGAGATAAGTAATGGAATATTTTAAGTGGCCTTTTTTTCTGTTGTTTTCTGTTGGTGATGCTGGTGGCTTCCGTGTGGTTGCAAGTTGGATTAAAAATATAGAGTCACACATTCGGTACTTATACTATGTATTAACTTATTTGGATATTGTTATCAACCAAATTGGCTCTATCCTGTTGTTGCAATTTGAGGTAGAAGATGGCAGGGGGTAGAGTTGTCGTTAGAATCACTCTATGCACGGCCGGTTTAAAATAAGTAAAGGAATGGAATGGAATAAAAGAGAAGTGATGAGAAAAGGAAGGAAAATACAATTGTTGTTAGAATTGTTATTTGGTTTATCATAGGGGGAAGGAGGTTTTTGACTATTATTTGAAGTCATACTTCTACAATTTTGGATCACCTCTAATATGATTGTGTGTGCACTCGTGCTTGTCTGTGTTTGTGTTTGATAGACAGAGGGAGGGGGAGATGCTTGGTTTGATTATAGCAAAGAGTTAAATTTAACATATTTTAAATTAATCCTTGGTTCCTAAATTTCTTATCCAATCAACTTGAATTTCCAGTGTGAATATTTTAGCACGGTATTATCTAGGCATCTTAAAAATTCGGAACCTCACTGTTGATACTTAAACGTCTTAAATAGTTATTTTCAGGATTTTTTTTTTATGTTAAGAAGTGGATCTGACCATAAGTTTATCAATTTTAGGTGAAATATCATGCTTATTCAACAGATTTGCATCTGAGGCATATATAATAATGGCCATAATATGCCTACTTTTTTTGGGGAAAAAAGGAGACCTTATTTAACTTGTATATCTTTGTATTTTTTTATCCAACATGTACTTTTTAATACCATACTTTACTGTAATTTTCCTAAGGTAACATGCCCACTTTTATTTTATTGCCATTTGATATTTCACTGAGGTTGATAATTTTGAAGCGTTTCATACATGAAAAATAAACTTAATGAAACAATATTGGTCTTCCCCATACTATTACTACGAATATGGTCTGCCTGTTTTGGAATCTGTAAAGTTACTGAATGCTGAGTGTATATGAGGAGAAGCGTGTTTAAAGTGACTCGAAAAAATGTTTCACAAACAGCAGTAAGACTAGTGTAAAATGCAACATGTTTTAATCTGTTTGAGTGCAGCAATTTAAAAAGAATGTATGTGCTAATAAATAGGAAGGTAACAGTTGCCATGTAATTATGAGATTGAGAGAACATATATGGTGGAACAAACTCATAGTAATATATTTTTATTTTGTCAAATGTTGATCTATGGAAGCTTTCTGTTAATAACCTGCAAAACTATTTTAATTGGCCTTGTTCACTCTGAAAACTGGGCTTTTGGAGGGGAGACTGCTTGCATCTTTTCCATTTCAACTCTTGAAGCATTTCTTTTTTTGAGGTACTTAATGCTAGAGATGTTTTTTTTCTGCTGTACTTCTCTAACAGAAGGGGCCTTCCTGTTTGATGTTTTTTCAGGACTTGCCAGAGATGGAGGAACCATGTCTGAAGATCTCCTCAAGAATGCAATTTCTGCAACAGAGAATGGTTTTCTTAGCCTAGTGCGCAGGACATATGCAATAAAACCAGTTATTGCAGCAATTGGATCTTGTTGTCTTGTTGGTGTTATCTGGGGAGGGACATTATATGTAGCTAATTTGGGCGATTCACGAGCCGTGGTAGGTTCTTTGGGTCATTCTAAAAAAATTATTGCAGAGCAGTTGACTAGGGAGCACAATGCGAGCGTGGAGGAAGTTAGACAGGAACTCAGGTCCATGCATCCAGATGATTCACACATTGTAGTCATGAAGCAAGGGGTTCGGCGAATTAAAGGCATCATTCAGGTTTCTACTCTTTATACCTTCGGTTGCAATAGTTTGTCATGTGAAGGTTTCTTTACATATAGTCACTTAGCCAGAAGAATGCAAGTTGGGGATGACAAATTTGAATAATCTGTGAATACCATTTCACTTGGATATGGTCTGTGATTAGAAGTACATGTGCATGTCATTGCTGCTTTGATTGACCCAGTGAGGATAAGAAAGCAGTGCATCTATTCTAAATCGCCATTTTATGGAACACTAACCACTGTCCAGTTGTCTTTTCTGATTGATTTATTTGATGATTCATTATGTGTTGGCTTAATAAGAAAATTGGTTCACCATCTTTCTAAAACTTACAAATATTTAAGGTTAAACTCTTAAATTCACACCTTAACATCAAATGGGCACAAATATGCTACTAAATCAATCCAATAACTACACAACGAGCATCAATGGACTCAAATCAACATGTAGAATATTTCTCATTAACTAAAAACACTACCATATCAACCTAATCAATATTGTAATCACAATTTACCCTAATATATGCACCAATCATCCAACGACAACCAATAGCCACATGGCTAACATCAAACCATTCAACAACTATATAAAAATATCATAATGAATCAACGCCAAACAAATAACATAGAAACACATTTACACTTTAACAATATTATTAACCTTATAACCTTAGTACCAATTTAGGCAACATCCGATTCAGCAATTTATTACAACCACTACAATAGTCATGACCATAATTCTATGGTGAATACTTCAGATTGCAATGGCTAGCTAAATCCCTAAGCTCATGCTGAATCTTTTGATGCTCCCTTGAGCGAAAACTCCAGCCCTTCATTTTTTCATGCTTAACGCCTTGAGTGAAAAATCAAGCTAGCATCAACCAAATCTCTCAGCACCAAATAATGTTTGAGCAAAAAATCTACTGAAATTCAAGAGCATGCTTTCCCCAATTCGAGCTCCAGTATATCTCCAACAGTTGTGAAATTCATCACATGCTACACCTATTTCGTCACATGAAATATTATTTATCCATCAATGTCTTCAATAATTCAACAGGCAACACCATTAATTCATGATTTCCTAACTAACAACCACATGAAATTCTACCGCCAACTGTAATACCCAAAATACACACAAAATCTATCATGAATGGGAGATGGCATGTGATCAAAATACTCAAGAATTGGAATCAAGGAATTGTAAATTAGGATTTTATTACAAAATTAGACAAGATTATCAACTTACCTTCATTTCCTTCTTCCTTCTATTTCTTTCTCCCTTCTCCCTTCTCTTCCCTTTCATCCTTTCTTTTCTTCTCCTTTCTCCTGGAGCTCTCGGCTGACAGGGTATAATGAAGCCAAAGGCTTCAATTGGGCTGTACATATTGCCCACCAAAATTTTCACCCTTTGCATGTATTTGGAGTTTTTTTTTCTTTTTCTTTTTGTAACTTAACATTTTGTCTCACATATATGGTCACCTAAGGCCAACTTAGGTTATAATAATTCTTGACCTAAATAATTCAAAAAAATTGATTATATTATCCACAATCTTAATTTAAATCCACATACCCATAAGATATTAAATCTCAATCATATATAATCTTAGTCTTAGACCTGAAATAAAAATCCCAAGTGACTAAAAAATAAAATGCCTTCTTAGGAAAATTGATCACGAACTTGTCCGGACACCCTGATCAAAGATTAAGCCCAAGCTGAGAATAAAATGTTACAACCTCAATTATCCCTTTTGTCATGATGACAAAATTAAAAAATCCGGATATTAAAGTTGTCCTGTCAGCAACTAGAGGATTTGCCTGATGGGTGTGGCAAGTCCCTGTTGTGGTGAATGGAGATTTCATGTGCTGGTTTTGTACAAAAGGTCGCCCCTGCCGGCATAAATCTTTTCTACCCTTTCATCTCTCTATTGTTTTTGTAATGATGGTTCAATCTTTCCCTGAAGGCTACCAGCTTCAGTCTTGATTGTGTAGGCATTCTTCTTGGTCGGTCATAGGTTTGCCTGTTTCCAGGGTTGACCCATCAGGATTCATATATTCAGTGGGCAATAATGTTGCATTTCTTTCCATCTTGGGAGTCAAGATTATTGGTTCTTCCTCTCTTTCTTGGGAGCAAAAAGCCATGAAATGTCCTCAGACACTGTTTTGCTAGTATTAGTTACCTTTTATTGAATAGTTCAGGCTGAGTCAAAATTAAAGCTGCCAGTACCCATAATTTGAACCTCTGAGATACCCTGTCTGATGCACTTCATGGATAATCGTCACCCCTGAAAAAGCCATTGGTTTATATACTGAAATCATGGGCTTAGGTAGGCAATTTGATCTGCTGCATTCGTTTTGCATCAATGCTTATTCTCTCTCTTGTAGCTCAGCGTACCTCATATTCCAACTCATGTTTTAACTTTGCTAATCTGATGTTGAATTTAATAACAAAGACAAGGAAAGTTCTGAACGTTTTGTGGATGCTTGCCTGTTGCATGTGCATGTGTATTTTGATGCTATAGGAATTGCTGCTGTAAAGGATACTTGATGCGAAAAACTGAGCACATTCCTTGAAGTTATCAAGGAGTCTTGAACAAACATATTGTACAAGATGAAAAGATCGGTATTGATATTAGTCGTTGCTATATCGGTGTCGGACAATATGTATCACTATTCCATATATCAGAAATAAAAATTTTTTGAGAATCGTAAATTGATAGGTAATCGTAAAATAATAGCCAATATGTCGTAATATATCACTGATACGGCAACATATTATGTCAATGTTGTATGAAAAAATATTGGTATGCTTTGACAGTCATTGGTTACTTGGTTGCTTGGCAACAGAGGGTGAACTTGATTTTTTCTTTTTTCTTTTTCCCTGTAAAACTGGGTATGCCTTGTGTCTCTCTCTTTCGTTTAAGCTTCCTTTGCACCTTGATTTGATATTCGCTGTGGATGTACGCTTCATGCAATTAGTATTCTCTATTCATAACACTTGGGCCATGCTTTTTTGCCTGCTTGCATTGCTCGTTCTTAACAGGTATCTAGATCTATAGGGGATGCATACCTGAAGCGGCCTGAGTTCTCTCTTGACCCGTCATTCCCAAGATTCCACATTCCTGAGCCCATTCGACGACCTGTGCTAACAGCTGAACCATCCTTGTCTACAAGAGTTCTACAACCAAATGATAGATTCCTTATATTTGCATCTGATGGGCTTTGGGAACACATGACGAATGAGGAAGCAGTTGAGATCGTTTATAATAACCCAAGAGCAGTATGTTTCTTATTTCATCCGCCTCCCTCTCTTTTATTGGGATTAGTCACATCTGTATTGGTATTCAACGCCTATTTTCTAATTGGAACCTAGGGACAATTATTCGGTGATGTATTAGAAAAATATGTGTAAATCGGCAACCGATAACAATTTTGTCATGGTATCAGGCGCCCAATTCCTTTATATATTGCCCGATATTTCAATCTATGCTTTGAAGTGCTCATGTTGTATCCTTTCATCTTCATCAGGGATCTGCAAAACGACTCATCAATAAGGCACTGAAGGAGGCTGCTAGAAAGGGGCACATGAGATATGAAGACCTTAAGAAAGTTGACAAGGGGAACAGGCGGTGCTGCCACGATGATATCACAGTGGCTGTCGTCTACCTAGACCACGAGTTGCTCAGCGAGAAGACTGCAGTGCCTGAATTATCGATACAAGGGTTTGTTGACACTACCGGGCCGTCGAAATTCAGCATTTTGCAGGAGAAGATTTGAGCTTATATGTTAGAGAGTTTTTACTGCTCATTTAAGATTTCCCAGGGTAAGACATTTCCCTCCTCCCCTTCTCTCTGTCAAGATATGAAAATTTAATTTTTTTGGCTGAGATTCTGAATAATCAAGGTGATTAATCTGTTGTAGAAATTACCCTTTTTACCTGGTTTTTGTGTATCCAGAAATTCCCTGTGACTTGTATAGTGAGTAATTCATTGTGACAAGTTTTTTAGGCTCATTTCTGGAGATGACTTCTTCTGTTTGGCTGTTTTTTAGATGAGCGCTACTTATCCCACATATTTCCGGCATATATATATATATTTAAAATTATATATTTAAAATTATATATGTAAAAGGATGCTCGTAAAGAGGTTATATATTATATTTAGTATTGTTTTTTGTTTGCTTTTTTTTGGAGGTGAAGACACTACTATCACAATCATTAATCTTTGGGTGCCAAATTGGTGAACAATTAATTGTACAAAAAAACACCGGTTAATCAAAAAATAATAATAATTTGATTTTTGAAGAATAATTTATTAAAAAAATCATTATTATTATTATTATTTTTAATATTATGCTAGCCATATAAATATACTATTGTTATATATGATGGGTAATTGTATAATCAATAATAATAGGATCACGTGATGGATGCATGACACATTCTTGATCGGGATTGTGTAATTCGATCCGATTGTCCTGTGTTTCAAAAGATGAAATTCTCATCGTAGTTTAGAATATTAAAGATAATATATATATATATATATTTATTTATTTAAAGTTCTTTTTCTATTTAAAAAAATCAAGATTTAGAACCCTAATCTTATATATCTAAAAAAATCATGCTACAAAATCAATATTTTATAAAATATATAAATAAAAGGCCGGGTAATAAAAGCTCAATTTTGAAAAATTAAAATTGGGATTTAAAATAGAGAAGCTAATTATAATTACTATAAAAATGTGTCATAAAACAAAATCATTTGGTTATACTTCTGAGTCATGGGTGCGGCTTCCTCGCATTGGCAAATCGGAGAGAATTGTCATCATTTTATTAAATGCAAATATTTTATCTGCATGTGCCATATTTTATATTATATTTATAAATAGTTTGAGAAATACATTATCACAGTAAATTATTTTTAAAAAATACTAAAAATTAAAAAAAACAAAACTGATAAAGAATTATTGTATATCACCGTAAGTTTACAGTATTTACAAATGTATTTTTAAAAAATATCATTTAAATATTATTAATTATTTTTAAATAATATAATATTTTATTAATTTATTTATAAAACTATATAACATTAATTATTTTTTTTCGTATTATCGGTATTATTTTCTTTGTAAAAATTGTCCAGTTGTAATCTTCGCGGAAGATCACGGTCTCTCTATTTGTGATTTTTTATATATATATTAAAATTATAGCTCTGCTCCTTTTGGGCTCGTGCAGTCGTGCTGCCTTCCTTTCACGGTGATTGCTTCTTCTGGAGGGGAGAGGAGAAGTGAAGACGATGAATACGACGATGAAATTGGCCTTAACAAATTATCAAGCGAACTGCTTCCAAATAAGTGCAGCTCGTTTTCGTTCCACTCCTGTTTTGGAGCGCGGACGACGCACCCACTGGGATACAGTAGCTCCCTCGCTTCTCCCCCCTGTCTTTCTTCCCTAGCACTTTTCTTCTGCCTGTAATTTGGTTTTTATTTAGTACTGTCTTTTTCCGCTAAATCTTTTCTAGTTTCGATTAAAATTTTCAAAAAATTTCAGTGAAATTTGTTGATTGTAGATAATCAATTAAGGAATATAATGGATCGCAAAAACAGGATTTAGATATGATTATTCCTATTGGAATTAGGATTTATCCTGTTTGTGGAGCAAGTTTTCTAGTGCTTTGTAATTTTCCGTTTATCGTGACAAACAATATTTCCATGAGCTGATTGGGGAAGAAATGAGGCAAATATCTAGGATGTTTATACGGAAATAGCTCAATTTTTTACAGACTACTCTTTTTGTGGTTTTTCTATTTTGCGTGGAACTTTCATTTTGGCAATTTTGGAAATAGCTAACTAATGAACTTAGCTCAAAAGTTATCCAGGGTTCTCCAATATACGGCATAGGACATTTTTCAGTGGGTTCTATTGATCCGGGCATCGCGTCATAGAATCTCATCCTGGGATTAACTGTATTTGCTTGATTGTATTCAATTTGTATATTTCAACTTGAAGTCCAAGAATAATTGCAAAATCCCTGAAAACGTGTGAATAAAGAATTTATTCCCGGAGGAATTATGGATATGAAATCCCTGGGTGAATGAAATTTCAGAATTTTATTAGATGGCAAGTAGCTACATTACTTAATATTTGGAAATATTTGAGTTAGTGGAACTTACGGTGAATTACGGCAAATTTTGCTAAGCATTCAGGAAGCCTAGTTCAGGTATTACTTGAAATTCTATGAATCTAACCTACAATATTTGATTGTTGTTTGCTGTATGCGACTGCATATTGTAAGGTTCCATATGGTCTGCTGAGAATTTATTTGCATAAATGATCGATTCACATTCCTTAAGATTACCCCTCCCCTGGGTAAAAATGGGCAGCCAGTATAGGAGCTTCCTACATCATGTTATATAGGGAAACCTTACCCCTTTCTTCTGTATCCATGTTTTAATACGTCAGTGGTAGTTTTGTTTCTTCACGGTTCATATTCTCTATTCTCACTTCTTGTGATTCTTTGCTTTCATACCTTTTGTTCCCTATTCTTGATGTTAGGCTATTGTTTTAACAGTTTGAGATTGTTTACTGCAGAGATACAACCACTATGCGGATAGGTCCAGAAAACAGCAATGGAAGCAAAATATACTACGAAATGTTAGTGCCTATGCGGAGCAACTATTTCAGGTGATCATTTACGGTGCGTTTGCGATTTAACATGGTATGATTAGTACCAAATGAAAGAGTGTGTGGGGGATTGGAGACTTTTGGGTTATGATTTTGTCATCATCATCTTCAATTAAAGAGTGTTGCAATTATCTGTGGAAGATTTTAGTGCCTTTAGCATATAAAAGGCATTCGACAATGCTGTTATTGCTAGTACAAGAAAAAAATAATAAGATTTTTTTATCAAAAATTTATGTAGGGCTTTATTATTTATTGTTTTGGGTGATTGAAAACTTGTGTGGAAAGCTAGCACATGAAAAACAATCTTTGCAGTCACCTGAGAACAGTCAGGATTCCAGTGCATTGGAGAATTCTGAAGATGCCTATATTGGTATCATCATTTGTTTACCAGCTTCTAGAACGAAAACATGTCAAATTTTAAATTAATAAAATAATGAATTGTGCGTGTATATACTTGAGTTATATTCAACCCACATGGGTCAGATATCCCCATAGAGTATGACCTATATTATCAATTCTTGCCTCTCTTTTATTTCCTCCTCTAAACACCAAGCTATTACAACCAAGGGATGCTTGGCCAACTTAGTAAAATTTCCTAGGTTATCTCTTATTATATAGCCTACCACTCCTTGACCATCTTTTGATTAGGATCCATCAAAATTAACTTCATTGTTTCTTTGTTTTTTATTTCAGAAAGTGCTTTTGGAAAAAATACGGTAATATATAACTTCTGTCGAACACTTTTGAGATACTTTTAAAATGTTTTGAAATGGAACTTGTTAAAAAACCCTAGAATAATTTTTAAAGAATCTCAGTTAGGCTTGAGGAAGTTTTTTTGAGGAAAATCGAATTCATAGTTTTTTTTTTTTCCAAAACTTGTTTTAAAAGCGATATCAAACAAGCTTGCACACACGTACACTCACCTACACCCACATCCACACCCACACCCACACCCACACCCGCACATGTGCACACATGCGCACACACACATCAATTGGTGGATAGTTCATATGTGATTTTTTTTTTCTTTTTTGTAGGACCTTTGTCTGTGTCACATTCATTGATTGCAAAGGAAATTGCTCTCCTGGATTAACTGATAGTAATAAATTTCTTGATTTAGGCTAATTTGATTTATTGTCATAGTCAATACTGTTCTCTGCCCAAGTACGCCTCAAAACAATATGCTTTTTCGTTGTGATATAAGACTTGACACTAAAGCACATGTTTCTGCAGTGTTTAAATGAGCACCAAATATTTGTTTCTTTATCACAGTTGAACACCATTGATATGTTAAGGCATATATTTTTTTCTGCACAATTAAGCATGGGTATATACTTCAAGTTGTCTTAAACTTAGCACCTTTTAGTAACTCGTTAAATATCAAATTAGACAAAATCAAATCAGAGCAAAACCAGCTAAGAGGAAGTAAACAAGGCCACACCACATATCATACAGACTAATATGGACTTTCATGTATAATATTTGATACTGGGGCCGCTAATATGTTTGGAAACAGGTCTAGATATTTTTCTGGTGTCCCATTCTTTTTGGGGAAAATTAGATCTTTAACCATTATATCAAGATTGTTGTGTCTCCTGGGGGATGTACCTTGAGTTTGAGGCTTAAACAAAGAGGCCTCAGGTTCAAATCTTGCTATGATGTGGGATTGGGGCTTATGGGACGGGGGAGGCTGTCATGTAGTGTGTGGCCTGATGGGCCTGATGAACCCAAAAAAAACCCGGGGGAGGGGGGTTATTGATGGCATGCATTTAAAATTGTGGAACACAATCTATCAGAGGTTTGTCAAGCTTTATATTCTTATCACCTTCTAGAGGGTATCTAATTCCATTCATCCTTAAGCCCTAACAAGAGTATATTTCAACTTGAGAAAGATCACCTTGTATGATTCTTTTCCAGAAATATTTGTGTTTTCTGATATGTCTTTTTTTAATCAGTTCATCCAGTCCCAATATCATTTAGAATGCTTTATTTAAGGCTGCACTGTTTTAGCTAATCAAGATTTCATTTTTTTTAGGCTTATGGAGCTTGAGAACCAACAGCTATTGACTGTGCTTGATTCTTAGTTTTTTGTCTGTCTTTTCTATCCTTTTTTTTTTTTCATTACAGCAATGGGATGTAGGATGAAATTATTCAAGTATTACAATTTAAGAAATCAACCATTAACAACAACAAATTGCCCCAAAGAAGATTGAACCCCACTATCCAATTTGGGGAAGAGAAGTGCCAACCAATTCACCCAGCAAGTTGTTGGCATTTTTCGTTTATCTTGTTAAGAATTCCGAGTTGTTTTATTGAAAAAAAGGGAAAAAATAATAAATTTCATTCATATTGAAGCAAAGTTTGCTTGAATGATAATTGTCCTACCTGACTTTTGAAGGCTGTTGCCTTCCAACAATAATTTTTTTTTCTCCTTAGAAATTGCTTCTTGAAAAGTATCCTTTTACCAATCTCCCTTGCTAGGTCGATTTTTAGTATTGCCAATTTTGTGATTTTGAATTATACGTGGATTCTATGATCTTATTTGGTTATGTTTTGTGTTTGAAAAGAGCTTGATAACCGTTCAACCTATTTTATATCCTCGTGCTAGATAAATGCTAGTTGTTGGCTTAAACTTTACATTTTGAAGCTCGATAGAAACTAGCTATTAGCTTAAACTAAATTGGTCCTAAAGCATATGAGCTAGCCACTTAAACGGTCCGTGTTATGAAATTTTTGGAGGCGAATCACAAGCTATTTGCTTAAGCAACTTGTATTTAGTGACATTTTCTAGAGGCAAGTTGTAGTCAACCATAAAATGGTCGCTGAAGCAGTTTATTGTTCATGTCCACTTGCCCCCCTTGAAGCTATTTTGACTGGGGGATTTTGTTCTTTTTAAAAGATCAAACCTCCTTCACTTTGGAAAAATACACCAGATCTGACTGCAAGCTATAGGAAGCCTTATTTTGAGTGTTTTAGTGTACAACCGTGAGATTTAGTGAATCACCTTTGTTTTTGGAAAAGATCGTTCTTCTTTGAGAAAAGAGCCTTATTATTTTGTGATCTCTCATATATTCTGATTCTATACATTGCATTTTTTGCCTACAAATTACAGAATTTCGGGGTGTGGTTTGAGCATAGATTTGAGGTGTGTTTGGATAAAGGACTTCAACCAACCGGATATTTACTTAGAGAGACCAGAAGGTGTTTGGGTAGCTGTAGATCTAAGGAGGGTCTAATTAATTACATGTTCGGGGTTAGTCGGCTAGAGGGTCTAACACGTTTTTCGTCGGTCTGTAAGTTGATTATTCTCTTACAGTGGATTTTCAATTGGCGACTCAAAGTTCGGAGGGTTTTTTTGGTAAATGAGTTGTTTAAGAGTTTTCATTTGTCTTAAAATATTGTGTTTTCTTTATTTGCGTATTTTACTCTTCGTTTTATGTATGTGATTGGTGATAGCTTGTATTTAAGCATCTAGATGTATAATTTTTTTATGTTTATTGAAATTATAATTTTTTATTTTGTACTAATGCAAAGAAATGCTTATTCACTCTTTCTAGGTATTCATGGGTCTAAATGCCGTTTTCTCATCCTTCACTGTTAAAGTGAATATTGAGGATTTGGCTTAAATTGATATTGTAATATGTTGATGCTCTTATTATGCATTTAAACCAATGATATCCGGATATATTTATTCTACACTGAAATCTAGAGTTATAAAATTTTTGTATTTGGTCTAAAAACTTACGGAAATGGTTAAGACATCATTAACATTTTTGTCAAGTACTATAAGATACTACTGATCATCAAAGAAGGATGAGGATGGAATATGCCTGGACAATTCTGCGCCATGGATTCAAAGAGGTTTACTTCTACTGCTATATTTGCTGGTGTTTGGACCCAATACTTGGTAGAATTTATCCTGCTGCAGTCCTTGCTTATGTGAAGTTGACTTTAGAGTTAGTCCATGCGAGCTCTTCATTATTTAGCTTTCCTCTTTCACTTATGCATCACTAAAATTTTTCAACTCGATTTATTAAGATGCTTGAAAACTGCTGCATCTAAATTTTGCTTGGTTGGAGAGGTCTTTGAGATTCCTCTACTCGTGTTCTCTATTAGCGTGAGACAGTAGTATGGAGATCAATGAAAATAAGTGGATTGTTAAGGTTAGCACCATGGATACAAATATCAGGCAATATATATCGGTCGATATGTATCGGTATCAAAGATTATCGATACCGATATTCCCAATATGTTTGATACTGATACGACTATGATTGATACAAATATTGATATTTTTATATATAATTAGCACCTTGTTCCCCTAAAAATATTATCAAACTCAATGTGTTTTGATGTTAATACAGGGACTTAATCTATCTTGAACATTCGACACCACACATCCTCATTAAGAAGCTCTTTGTTATGCTTTTGTTCAACGTCTGTGTTAGGTATATTATGTGTTGGTATATTTCGTGACTACGTCTGATCGTTTGTTGGCATATTTTCCCGTGCCATGAAGATCTGCATCTGATTCTCGTCCGATATTCGTAAATGTGCAACTCCTAGTATCCACGTTTGCCTAACACCTGACCAGCACACGAGCATCATTTCCAGAATGCCCATGCTCGAGGTGTGCCTGAGGAGCACACGAGTGTCCTCTCCAGAATGCCCGTGCTTGAGATGCACTCGAGGTGTGCACGAAGCGCCCTTTTCAGATTGCACGTGCTCCAGGTGCACCCGAGGCATGCTTGAGCATTGGGGTGCAATCCTATGTGAGCCAAGTGCGCGCCTGGGTAGCGCTTGAGCATTGGGGAGTGCATTTCTAAATGGCCACATTTGTTTGAACTAATTTCGGACACCCTCTACATATATCAAGCTTTCACTTCTCTTGAAGCAACTTTTGGTGATATATTGCTCACAATGGCTCAACTAAAAGCTCTCTTTTTAAAGCTTGTGAAAGGCTCGCATTTGAAAAAAAAACTCATCCTCAATTATTGAGTTTCATTTCTAAAGTTTTATTACTACATCTATTTTGTTGTACATACTTTTCCCCGCTTGTTAACCTTCATAAGAGACGTGAGTGGTGTGAAAATTAGGATCCAATGGTGTGTGAAAATTCTACGGCTCTTGAAACAATATTGACAAGAAGATCGGAAGGCGTTTGGTGCTGTTGCCAAAGGCAAATCCAAGGAGTTCTCTAGTAATGGTCATGAATCAGGAGTAAGTAGATTAAGTTAGTATATCAGTACCATCTTGTTTGTAAGTTAATTTTCTTAGTGCATTGCTTTTACTAGCCGTAGAAGTTTGGAGGGTTTTACTCAATAACCGTAGTTATCGAGGTTTCCTTTTGTCACAAACAATCTCGTCTTTACTATTATAGTCATTGTTCTTTACTCTTTTCATTTAGATCTAAATATATTTTATATGTATTATATATTCGTATATATATTTATTTCACGTTTTGAAAAAGGGTTAAAATAACTTGTGATTAGGGACCCCTAGTCTATTTCAATTGATATCAGAGACTTACCCCGATCTAGGACCTTGATCTACTGATCTAGATTCATACAAGCTAATCTCATTCCATTCTTTCTTACTTTGATGACAACAACTATATTTATTGGAAGGTGCGCATGAGAGTATTTCTTAAATCCATTGATGAATAGGTATGGGGTAGCACGCAATCTGGGTGGACTCCACTCAAGAGCACTACGGGCAATGAACGAAATGTTCTTTCTTTATGGATGAAAGAAGAACTTGATGCTTATAATTTGAATAGTAAGGGGTTATATGCTATTTTTATGGCTGTGTCCTTTGAGATATTTAAACGTATTTTTATGTGTGAGACATCTAAAGATATATGAGATATTCTTGAAACTACACATAAAGGTACTAAATTCGTGAAGAACTCAAAATTGTAGATACTCACCACTAGATTTGAGGAAATCAGAATGAAAAAGGACAAAGTCTTTGATGAATTTTATGCTAAATTAAACGACATAGTGATGCGGGTATTATGGACATTACAAATTAGAAGAGATTTAATTTTCTTTGATTAGAAAATATTTTATTTTATTTGGTTATAATTTTATTTGAAATTTTATTGAGATTTGATTTAAATTTTATTTTTATTTGAGAGATTTTATTGATGGTTTTTATTTAGTGAGATTTTATTTTATTTTTGTTTTAAAAAATATATTTTATTATTTTCTAATTTTGAGATATTGTTTGTTAAAAAATTATATTTATTTTTTAATTAATCTAAGATAAAGATTTTCTATATAATGATCCTAATTCTAATATTAAATGTATTATTAATAAGTTTAATAAAATTTGAGTGATTGTGATTTCTTTTTCTCTCCGTTGATCTCTACTTCTTTTCTCTTTATTTACTTCTCTTGTTTGTTTTTCTTTTTTCTAATTTCTTCTTCTTCTCTCCTCTTTCTCCTTCCCTGTATCAAATTTTGTATCAAATTTTATATCAGAGACAAAAGTTTTAATTTTTTCCCTATATTGTCACATTGTGCAATCATTACTATCTAAACCTCAAACCACTAACCCTTATCACCATTACCAAACCCCTCAAAAACCCAGCGAAGGAAAGAAAAAAGAAAAACAAATCCCAGCCAAAGTATAGCACAACTCTCTTCCTCTCTTCATCTTGCTTTAAAAAAAATTATGTTGCAAATCTGCTATTGGAAGTAAAGAAAAAAAATAAAATAAAAGTAAGAACTATCAAATCTCAACATCTCACTAGAAAATTCAAACCACACAGATTTTGCCAGAAAATACCTTTTCTTTCCCTCACCATTGTCAGATCTTCCCCTCACCATTACCACTGACCACCGCCAACCAAATCTGAAACCCTCG
>JAOVVI020005407.1:0-16537 GCA_028571085.2 Nepenthes alata
TATCCATCTAGGGATTAATGAAATGTACCAAGATTTAAGGAAGATCTTTTGGTGGTGTAATATGAAGAGAAAAATAGTGGTCTATGTGGAAAGTTGCATGATTTGCCAACAAGTAAAGGCTGAGTACAAGAAGCCACCCGGTCTTTTGCAACCTATGTTGATCTCTAGCTAGAAGTAGGAACATATATCGATAGATTTTGTGATGGGTTTATCAGTAATGTCGAGGAATCATGACGAAATAAAATAATCATGGATTGGTTAACCGAGTCAGCTCACTTCATTGTTATCTGGATGACATTATCAAGGATTCCATTTGGTGAGATTGTTTATAATCCAAGTAGTGAGACTTCATGGGAGTTTAGTATATATCATATCAGATTGAGACTTAAGATTTGTTTTTAAATTTTGGGAAAGTTTGCATCAAGAATTGGGTGCTAGCTTGAAACTTAGCACAACTTATCATGCCAAAACGGTCACTTTATCAAAGTGGATGATCTAAATTTTAGAAGATATGTTGAGAGCTTTGGTATTAGAAATGAAAGGAAATTGAGACGATTACTTTCCATTAGTCGAGTGTGCTTACAATAACAGTTATTAGGTGAGCATTGCCATGACCCCTTTTGAAGTATTGTATAAGAAAATGTTGTTCCCAATTCATTGGGAGGATATTGGGGATAGGAGACTCTTGGGACTAGAAGTGATTTAGGAGACATTTGATCAGATTCATTTGATTTTGAGATGACTAAAAGTTATTCAGAGGTGACAGTAGAATTATGCGAACCGTTGATGGTCAGAATTGAGTTTTGAAGTTAGTGACCATGTGTTCTTGACGATATCTTTATTCAAAGGAGTATCTTGATTTGAGCTTAAAGGAAAATTGAAGCCAAGATTCATTGGGCCATTTGAAATTTTAGAAAGGATTGAAGAGCAGGTGTATCAATTGGCTCTACATGCAAGTTTAGAGAATGTCCACAATATTTTTGAAGTATTGATGTTCTATAAATCTGTCTACAACCACTTGCATATTATTGAACATAAACCGTTAAGGATTAATGGAGATTTATCATATATTGAGAAACTGGTTTAGATTTTAGGAAGAAGAGATCAGGTATTTCGTACCAAGATCGTTTTGTTGGTAGAAGTCCTATGGAAGAATCATTTCTTTTAAGAAGCAACCTGGGACAGAAAAGATGAAATTCGGAAGAAATATTTGCATTTGTTTTCACATGAGATATATGAAATTTTGAGGACAATTTTTATGAGGAAAAAAATTGTAAGGTATAAATCTCAAAATATCTTTTAATGATGAATAATTTAATTAAATTGATGGATTTTTGAGATTATTTAAGGTTCTTGGTTAAAAATTAAATATTAGATTAGAATAAGTTAGGCCAAGTAGAGCCTAACGTATGCCTTACCAATGCATGAGCGCATTTTAGGTAGAATGTTTGTGCCTAATGTGTTTAGGATATCATGTTAGCACCTAATGCGCAGTTATGCGTGGCACGGATTATGTCTTTGTGCCTGAACTATTCTTGATAAGTGTTTGTGTGCCAGTTTTTTATAAATAGACCCTTGGCCGATTTTGGCTCATTTATAGCTGATTCTTGAGAGAAGAGAAAGAAAGAGAAGGGAAAAAGAGTGAGAAGAAGAAAGAAAGGAGAAGGGGGATTTAAGATGAAATCAAGTCATCTTTTGGTAAAATCAGTTAAAGGCAAGTGTATTTAAGCCCTTTATTCTCTTATTGCTGATATTTTATGCAATTCTTGAGTATTTTATGTTTCAAATAATTATATATTTTCATACTTAAATTGTTTTAGACCCAGCATGCATATAATCTTACTCTTATTTTATAAAATTTTATAAAATAATATTTTCAATCCATATAAGTCATATTTGAATACTGAATTTCTATTTAATACTCTTGCATGTTTTTAAAATTCCTTATATGTATTATTGCATGTCTTTAATTTCCACATAAATGCTTTAGCATGTTAACAATTTGTATACTATTCTTTCTGCATGTCTTAAACCTCCACATATGTTTCTACATGTGTTCTATTTGTAGGAAAATGATGAAAATTAAATAAACTATATTGATTTTTTGTTATTTTTGCAAAATGGTTTCTGTATGTCTTTAAATTATATATTAAAATTCCTACATATCTGTAATTTTTATTGCATGTCACATATTTAAAGGAAATATGAAGGAAAACTCTCCATTTGCTTTGATGAAGGAATTATTTTCTCAAGTATGAGAAAAATAAGAATCTATTCATATCTAAGTAGAGTTTTCAATTTAACTAAATATGGACTATTGTAGTAATTGATAGAATATATTTGGACATTTTTTAGTATATTATTTGTAAATTGACGATCGAATTTATTATTCATGAGTTAAAAAAGTGGCATTTGACTATAGGTATTATATGTCGTCGCCCAAACATGGATTGTAAATAAGGGCATATATGGCCTTTGACTATATAAAAATAATTATAACCCAAATTTTAATATTTGCTATTTGTTGGTGAGGTCATCATTAATTCTTGGTCCTTTTATATATTAGCATAATTTTGGCCTAATTTGTGTATTAATACAGATTCTAGTATGATTTTTGTATTTGCGTAGATTTTGGCATAATTGATTATTAGTATTTGACTTTTGCATGATTTATCAAAAAACGATGTTATTGGCCTTTTAGGATTTTTGATCATATCATCATCTAGCTTGTTTCGTTGGTATATATCAACATATGAAAATATATACCCACATATGAAAATATATATCTTAGACTGATTCTTGCCTTTGTTTTTGTTGAGTTTTCAAATTAGAGGGTTTGAACTAACAGGAGATTGTGGTTTGAAAGAAGACTACTTGGAATTTGTATTTTGTGTGTAGGAAGTGCTTATATGTTTTAATATTTTGTTGGATCAGAATTGTAACTTTCTATTGTTAGATTTTGGTATTTTGGTTTACGTTTGTATTCGGCTAATAATGATAATGGAATTATATGACTTTATTGTTTAGTACTCTGATATTTGTTAAAGATGCTTTGTATTATATATACTTTGAGGTCAATTAGTTATTGATGTTCGGAGGCACTTTTAAGTGTGGCCTTTGGATTCGGTGATTCAATTTATTATATTTATTTTGGGTTATTTAACGGTATTTATTGTAGGTTCTTCATCCCAGTCTTTGGTTTAGTTTACATTGGTAAAATAAATAATTGATTTTTGGGTCTAAATTTTAAATTAGATTAAGATAATTACGGATTATGGAATAAAATAATTTAACTTTGGGCTGGGACGTGACACTCGAGACGAGGCTCATTCGGTAAAGTTTGAGTCTGTATTCCTTGCTTGTTTTATTGGTCAGAAAGGGAGTTGACGTTGGAGGATGTGTATTGATTAATGGAAGTTGAACAATGAGACTATTGAAGTTAGTATCCAATCCCATTAATTGATGAATTGTTAGATGAGTTGGAACCGTACTGTTAAAAGTCAGTTTCATTTCATATAAAATGGCACCAAGATATTTTGTCCCAAATATAATTATAGAGAAGGTGGGACCTGTTTCTTACTAATTAGAGCAAATTATGAAAAAGTTCCTTTGTTAATTATTATCCATTTTTTTTATTATCGTTGCCACCCACTGCAAGGATACATCCTATATTTCACGTTTCTGCTTTAATAAAGTAGCTCGGGCTCAAATCTAAGCTGATGTTGATCATACTGTCAACTAACATTGAAGGGGAGATCTTATGGGTAGGAATACCAAATGAGAATAACATTTGGGAACCCTTGCATTTGCTTAAACTTGAATGCTCTCACCTTAAGGGCAAGCTAAAGAGGAAAGCTTTGTTGTGGTTGCATGTATTTTGTTTTAAAAAAACTAAATACAAAAGAGGGCTTTCCGTAGAAGGTGAAGAAGTAGGTTGAAGAAACGAGGAAGAAGAAGAAAAAATAGATGGAGGAATGATGATAAGACGTGGTGTTGATAATCCTTTACCTGAAGAAATCTAGAAACCCAGTCGTGGAAGCATTTCAATTGTCCAGATGGAAAGGCAACCTGACAATCCATTGTGTCACATGTTGAGCATGTGATGCCGCCACTTATTTAAAAAATCTAGAAGCTTTGGTGGAAACATTTTGGCCATCCGAGTCAAGAGGAATTCAAGCCTTCATTTCATCACATGCCCTACACATGAGAAGAGACCACATAGCCATGGCTGATAACAGAATGAAGCTCGAATATTCTTTCTTCTCCCTGCTTTTTAATTTCTTTTACAAGCAATCATGATTAGCTTTTAATTGGTGGTAGAATTACTATTAATAGGAGGATGTAATAAGAGAAAGGGGGAATGAAAAACATAACTGTTAGCCTTAACGTCCGGAGAGTTGGAGATTTGGGTCCGTTCTCAAATTGGGTGTTATCTTTTTTCTTCTAATTGTTGCTTGCCTTCCATTATTGCTGATCTAGAATTCCTTCTACCTTCACTACTGTATACCAAAAAAAAAAAAAAAAGCAATGCAAAAAGTAGTGCGTAACAGTCTACAAGTTTAGATTTAGCATAATTTGAATTAATGCATTCATCTTCATTACTTTCATCAGAGATTCATCATAATCAACATGTAGAGATCACTTATTTTCCATGAATCTTCTGCTTTAGGATGCTGTTTGAATCTGAATTCATAAAGTTCTGTATTTTCTTGAGGTGCTAGATTTTTGGCACAATTACTGGTTTTCTCATGGATTGTATTATGCACCCAATAATGAATATCCATTACCCAATAACCACTGGGTCCACTACAGATACACCTTCCATGGAGCATCTATTTGGTTTTTGAAGAACTATGAAGTGATTGGAATATGATGAAGGCTTCAAAGCCCATGGCATTCTAGTAGAAGACAATTCCACTAACATTCCCATATGATTGGAGTACTTGTCTTTATGGATGTTGATTATAGTCATTGGAGATACAATAGTTGAGGAAGAATGAAATGGACTATAAAAAGAGTTGAGATAAAATACAAGAAAATTGGAGAAAGTTTGAAGTCCTAAGAAAGCTATGAACTCTTTACGATAGAAGTAGGCTGTAATGAGTGATGGTTTCCTCTTTGCCTTGCCTTTCTTTATATAGACTTGAGTAATGAATCTTGGCCGATGAATCTCTGTTCATCTGGATAGTTGATAGGGTGTGGCAAACAATTATTAGTGGCTGTCTAAATCTGTCTATCAATTCGTCTTTCCACCAAAAGTTGAATAATTTCTGCATGAATATTTTTGATAGTGGGGATACTGATGATAGTAGAATTCCTGTAGATGTTTGGAACATATGTTGGCATTGGAAAATCATGAATGCTTAGAGATTCCAGTTGTCGGGAGAGCTGGAGCAAATCTTTAAAGCTTTTTGAGGTAAATTGATTAGTTTCCTAGGACATAAATATTTACATTAGATTTTTTTTTTGAGCTCAGATATCAAAGGGATTTTGAGCAAATAGACTATCAAAAGGATGGTCTATCGTGGCTGGAGTAGCCATTGGAGTATCAACAGTGGAGTTGAAGGTAGAATTATCTTCCTCTTGATGCTATTGAATGGTTTGTTATACCTAGGTCATGAAATCACATAACATGATTTTCCTAGCTAATTTGCTGTGATATTGAAGAAGTGCTTAGGGATGTCTTCTTCAGTGACTGATTTTTAGTAAGCAGTGGTGTAGGGGGTTGAACAGTAGGTGCCAGTTGAGGAGCAGATACTGATAGTTGAGTAGGTGGAACTGCAAAGGGGATTGGTAACAAGGTTTTAGAGACCTATTGAATAGCTTTTTGAATTGTGTAGATCTTGAAAGTATATTACGAACCCGAACCAGATAGGTCAATTAAATTCTTAATTAAATGTCAAATATTATTCTTACAAACCCCAAATCCGGATGTGATAAACCAAATGCACAGGATCCGACAAATTAAAACTTGTACAGCATCTTATCGGATAACCGTTCGGACAAAATAATTATTATATGCTCTTAAACAATCGTAGGGATAAAATGCTCACCAAGAGAATACGATGCTATGCCAAATCCTGCCCAACTCCTATAGCATGTCCAAGCCTTCAACTCTGAAGGGGAGAAAATAAAAAACGTGAGTCGAAGACTCAACAAGTATTAACAAATATAAACTAGTACATGTAAATAAGAGGGAAAGCTCGTATAAAAATCCAATATCTCTTCCACATATACCGAAACCACCGCACAATCAAAATAGATGCCAATCCAAAATCCAATCTGAACATCATACAACTGTGTTTTTAGCTGGCAGTTCTAAGCCATCACATATCATTATTGGCCCCATTAATCCAACTACATTTTAGGCCTAATGCTCTCGTCTCGGCCATTAGATTTCATTAGCTCCATTAGCCTAACTACATTCTAGTCCTGTAACTCTCGAGCATCAGATTTCATCGGCTTCCCATCCCTCACACATATATCCCCATACAAATATACTGATATAAAATATGTATATAAAAATATTAGATATTAAATTAGACTAAAGGGTTACAGATACCTCGATTTTATTCTAAGTAGATTTGCCAAAAGGATGCTTCGAGGTACTCGAATCATATGCTTCCCTCTCCTTAGCCGTGCGCGCTCTTCTCTCTCTCCTCTCTTTTGCCGCCGTGCCTCTGCCTCTTCTCCTGGCCACATCCTCTTCCCACGCTGCACCGCCTTCCGAGCAACCCATCGACGTGCCGCTTTTCCTGTCCTTCCTCTTCTCCTCTCTTTCTCTTCTTGCTGTGTTGCTCCTCTGCCTCTCTCTCTGCCCTACATGCTGCTTCTCTTTTGTCGACGGCGATTCCTGCTCGGATGACGGCGACAGCAGGAGGGGCGGTGCATGCAAGCCGTCGCTGACTCACTGCATTGCACCTCATTTACCCATTTTCCACAATTCGGCCGATTTCTTCAAAATCGGTACATGTAAACACTAAATCGACATTAACAAAAAGAATGGAAGGATTTACTTGCTTTAATTTCACCTTTTTCTTCCTGTGACAGTGATGGCTCCTTTGCTTGGCGCGTGCATGCCTTCCAGTCCTTCACCCACTGCATGAATCGGGTGTAACTAGTTGAGAGGGCTTCATCGGCTACTATCTCCAACGCCGATTCCTTCGGCGACGACGGTCAGCAGCTCCCTGCACCGCCTTCCCTCTCCCTCTTCCTTTTTTCTTTCTCCCTTCCCTCCTTTCTTTTCTCTTTTTCCTTTCCTTTTCTTTTTTCTGCCTAAACGCGACCTCTCCCTTCTTTTTATAATAATAATAATATTATTATTTTATTTATTTATTTATATAATATCCAACCGGGATATTATAAAGCAATCTTGGATATACGGAGTATAGGGTGAATGGTCATACTTAACCCACCATTTCACCTTAAGTTCCTAGATAATGGATAATGGTGTGTTTGGATAATAAGATTGGCAATTAAAAGACCATGTGAGAATACACGGAATTTTAAAGTCAATATGGAAGGTAATATTTTTAAAATAAAGGGGTACATCTTTACATAATTTTGATTGGATAATACAGGCGTGATTATTGTAGTTTGATTGGATAAATGGCTTGAATGGTGCCAAAATAGATCCACCATTCAAAGAACCAATTAGGCAGTTTCTTTGGATATTAAATATCGAATTTGAAAACCCAAGAATGACTAAAGGAATGAAGATAAAAGGTATTATACCATGCATCCATATAGTTTTGATAGTTGAATCCCTGAGGATAATAATGAATAGTAAATGGTTTAGTAGTCCATAGAGTTAGAGAGATTTTGGAGGGTTGCCTAACTTGATGGGTTTTACATATTGAGTAAGTAATTGAATTGTCTTCTGGACTTAGATGATGTTTGATTTCAATAGAATCTAAATCCACAAGGATATGTTCATAATATTGTTAGGCTTTCATAGGGTCTAGAGTATGATAAAGACAAGAATCAGTAAACATTTTTTTGGTAAGAGCCAAGAGATCTATGAGTAATAGTTGTTGAACATAGGCTATCTTAGTTATATGTTGAATTTGAGGTTTAGTAATATAATTAGACTGATTAGAAGTAGAGGTTAAAGTAGTAGTGGAATGTTTAGTAGCTGAGGTAGGGGTCTGGGTTTGATGCCTTCTTTGAATGTAAGTGGTGGAGAATCTCTTAGGGTTGAAAATTAGTTGTATTTTGGAAGAGATTTTTGAGGAATCAGCATGGCATAATCTTTAACAATTTGCTTGGCTGGAGTGGGAGGAGCAGCTTGTCATTCTAAGGTGCCATAACCCTGAAGAAATTCTCTTGTTAAAAAATCTACTAAAAAATTTGAATTATCTTTGATTAATTTATTATCAAAATAAAAAAGGATAAAATTGCTTGTAATTTGGTAAAGATCTACATGAAAATTAAGTTTTTAACATCCTTTTGCATAACATCCTTTACAACCTTGCAATCTATGCGGAGCAAAAATCTTTTATTGTATAAGTCATCTTAAAATTTAGAAATATATAAAACAATTGATAACATTTCTTTTTTAATTGTCGAATAATTTTTTTGTAGTCTGATCCATAACCCTAAATGAAAACATATGATTTGAATATATGAACTAGATTGTAATTCTTGTTTGAGTATGCTTCCATGTCCTAGGTCTGATACATTGGTTCCAACTATTATAAATATATGTGGTTGAGGAATGCCTAGACGAGGTAAAGATTGAATTTGTTGCTTTAATTGTTTAGCTATTTGAGTATGTTGATCTGTCCATGGGATTGGATTGATTTGAAACCTTTGATATAAAGGTCTATAAATTTGTCTAAGTTTTGAATTAAAATTAGTAATATAATTAAGACATTCTGAAAATCGTTGGAGTTGATTTTTATCTTCGATTTCATTTGGAAACTTATTTGCATATTCAATTGCTCTTTGAATTGGAATAATTGTATATTGAAAAATATTGAATCCTAAAAATCAAATTTTCGCTTGGAATAAATTCATTTTAGTAACGGATACTACCAAGCCATTTTGTTTGATGATCTTCAAAATTGGGATAAATTTTTGAAATGTTGAACAATGGCTTTTGAAAATGCCAAAAACATCATCTATATATAAACAATAAGAAAATTGGTATAATGATTGAATATTTGGTTCATTATCTTTTGGAAATTTTAAAGAGTATTTTTTAATCCAAAAGGTATGTCACGAATCTGAACTAAGTATGTCAATTAAAGAATAATTAAAATTTTTAAAATTTAAAATCCCAATTATCTTAAACAAATAATACTAAGTCCTAAAATTCGGGTGTGATAATCCAAATAAACAGGACCCGATAAATCAAAATTTACACAAGACCTTATCGGACAACCGTCCAGACAAAATAAATACAACCTACTCTACAAATATCGTAATGGAGGTAACAAATCGATCAAAATTATAATCAGACAAAAAATGACATAACATTTGAACTACTCCCGAAACATAACCATGGGCCTATATCCGACCAATTCCATAATCCGATTATATAAGTATCAATTTAAACCATAATAGAACCAAAACTCACCAAATCAGACGAATGGATGACGGATACGACCATACTCCTGCAATATATTCGAATCTTCAACTCTAAAGGGATAAAACAGAAAAACGTAAGTCAATATTCAGCAAGTATCATAATTTAGACAAAATGAGTCCAATAAATCAGAGAGAAGATTTAATGGATAAAATCCGTTCAGATGACGGAATAAATTCAAATCGCCGATAAAATAGATCCAATAGAAATCCAAGATCCGAAGTTTAAAATTTAATGGTAGTCTCGTACTCAGTATATCCAAATCTAAAATAAATGTCCAAAATTTTAAAATAGTCCTCATCGGGACGTATATATATATTAATATATATATAAATAAAATAGAGGTGATCCGGACCAATTTCAATAGGCAATTCGCCAATTTCAAAGTCCAATTCAAGTCCAAATTCGAGTTCGAGTCCGAGTCCAAGGCCCAATTAACTTTGTGATTTGGGACAGAATCCGATAGCTAGATGATCTAATAGCGTGCGCAGAAGTCGAAGCAGTATCGCAGCAATTAGTCCAACGGTTCGGATCAAAACATATAATTCAAAATCATTTGTACGAGACATACCAAAGCCCAACTGAGGGCAAAATCGACGAATTTCAAATCCAAGTTCAACATCCAAACCCAAATCAAGGTTCGATACAAATAAATGCAGAGATACAAATCATGCATCAAATTTGGGTTATAATTATTTAAAGACTAGCTTGAAGAAGGGTTATACATGATCCCGGTAACCTTAGGCAAAATCAAATGCATATTAGGCAACAAGTATGGCCATCTATGTACTTTATATCCATGGGTAAGGTTACTCACTATTGTTTGCCACCTGCAGTTTTGGGTGCAATTTTTAAGCTTATTAGATATATTAGGACGTTCGAATATATTCTAAGGTCAAGTCAAATTATCCAAATGGGAAGGGTCACCACTCTAATCCTTTCTTGCCAACGGAAAGGAATTTTTAAATAAATCTCTCCGTCGGGAGCTGGCTACAGTGTCCAATTTTTAAATCCAAATGTAGTGACCACAATCCGACACGTGTATGTAAAAATGCACGGCCACTGTAAGTTTCGTGTACATTTTCGTTACATATACTGATATAACTATACACCGAGTCCAATAAATTTTTCGAGCTTCCAGAAAAATATAAAACCCTCCGAGAATTATAAAACCCATATAAGAACCCCCAAAATCAGTCATTAAATTACACATGCATGTTTAGAATAAATAAAACAGGTATACAAAATACATGCATGTTAATAAAAATTTCAAACAATATCTAAAATAAATTGAAAATTAAAGAAGATCAAAGAGGGGTTTATAGATATTTGTCTCGACCTTACACTTTGTCAATCTGAAAAATGGATGCTTCAGGATATCGAATCGCGCGCCTCAACCTCACTGCCACGCAGCCGTGACTCACCCGTGCTCTCCCTTCCTTGCTGTGCAACTTCTGCGCATACCACGACTCCCTAACAGCCGTCACCGGTCATCGTCATGCCACCGCCGGTCATCGCTGACTACCGCTGCTTCGCCTCTGCCCTGCACTAAGCTCCCCCTTCTCACCCGCGCGCTTTCTGCTTCACTGCCGCGCCTCCTACGTCGCACCCAAGCCCTTTTTCTCTCACTTTGCAGTTTTATGCACAGCCAAGCTCACCCACAGCCGTCGCCAGTCACCTACGTGACACCACTGGCTACCGCCGACCACCGTGGCTTCACCCTCTGACTGTTGCTGCAAACGCCGCTGACAACCACCGTCGACTTCGATGGCTTCACCTCACTACACCACCGCCATTCCACTCTTGGCCACCGACGACCAGCTCATTGCACCAACTTTGCCGTCCAACGTCGACGCCGACACTGTTGTTTCCTCTTTCTCCTCACGCAGCACCCCGAATTTGGCGTCTCGAAACCCTCTCTCTCTCCCCTGTTTTCCTTTCCTATTCCTTTCTTTTCTTTCCTGATTTCTTGATCCTTATCTTTGCATTTTTCATTTTTTTTTCATTTTTTTTGTTTTTTCATATATTATTATTATTATTATATATTCTATTTTAGTTTTTCATTTCTTTTAATCCAATTTCCGAATCAATACCCGGGCGACAACACGGATGCACCAAGGGCGCCAGCCTGAGAGATTCAAATATCCTTCAAAATTTCACAATATTTAATTTATTTTGTCACGTCCAATTTATCCAAAATCACATTTAATATTAAATTAATCCAAATGGAGAACTGGGATGATACAAGGCATACATTCTACTTGTAATGTCCAAATGGGACTATAAATTCTATTTTATGATGATCCTTTTCTTAAATTTGGATTTGCCAAAATCCACTTTTCATTTCAATTTTTGATAATATATTTGCATTTTTAAGTCAATTAATTACATTTTTTTTATTTGGTGTTGGATATCTAATCCATTGAAGTATTTTGTTAAGTAGTTTGTAATTGATACCAAGCCATGGAACTTCTCGTTCTAGTTCAGCTTATTTCATTATATAAAAAAGTTGAATAGCTCCAAGGTGACTTTGGATTTTTTGATTTGCTTTTTACTTAGAAGTTTTTTATTTTTCTTTGGTGCAAAATTTTAATAATTTTTGGTTTATTTGAATTGGTCTTGCTTTTGTAAGGATTTGATTTTCATCGAAATCTTTCTCTTTTGGCGAGGTAACTTCTTGGTACTTCTTGTCCCAAAATGCATTAAGATGGTTAGCACAAATCTCTTTTTCAAATAATTGTTGAACATTTTAAATTTTATTTGAATTAAAGGGTTGGCTATTTATTATTCTATTTTTTTTTTAATTCAATTTCTTCTTTCAAATGATTTATTTGAATGTCCTCTTTTTTGGATTAAATTTTTTTGTTTATAAATGGAAGCCATTTGTAATGTATGAATATCTCTTGATTTGACTAGAAATAGAAAAAGGAATAAATTTTTTTTTCCTAGTAATTATGTTGATATGCTTTCATGTGTTCCAATAAAAGGATAAATTTGTGTAAATAATGGAGTACTAAGAATAATATCTTCTTGAAGATTGTTGACTAATATAAAGGTTAATCTGAAATAATGTCCTTGATTACGAATTGCTACATTGCAAAGTTTATAATTGATATTTAATCTTGATCTACTTGTAGTATATAGTTTTGCAGTATTTTTTTTATAATATTTAGTCGGAATAATACCATATTGAAGACAATTTTGATCAGCTCGTGTTTAACAGCACAATTACTTTGAGTTGATATTTATTGTTGATTACCAATGTTATTTGACAATAGCATTTTTGAAAATTCATTTTTATAATTATCTGAAAATAATTTTCTTCAGTTTGTTGATTATCAAATTGATTATATATGGGAGTTATGTTGCTTTTGTTAATTGATTATTCTGTTCATTTGTTTGATATTTTGATTCAAGAAGTAATAATTTTGTATCAAATTCTATTTCTTTTATTTTATTATCTTGAATATAATTTTTTAAATTGTTTATTTCTAGTTTTAATTCTCTGATTTCTTGTTGGAGTTCACTAGTTGTTACCTCTTTGAATAAATATTAGGATTGATATTTTTTAAATATTTTAGGTAAAGTAAAAGGTTTTTGGATTTTCAAACTTTCATTTTTTGCTTTAATAAATCTTTTAATTTGAGAAAATATTGTCTTTTGATATCTGAGTCTTCTATTTTATCGATAATATTAATGAAAAATTCTTTCTCATCTTTAGTTTTTAGCATACTGAGTTGTTGAAACTTGCAGTCCTATAAATGTTGAATTTCATTATATTCAAGTTTTGAATCATAAGAGGATGAGTAGTTTGATTTAGTTTTTTGCATCTCATGAATTTGAACATCTTCTTGATTAGGTTGATATTTGGGTTCTTCTGAATTACTTAATAATAAGTTTGCTAAGTTATTACACATTTATTCACCATGATTGAATAATTCATATATTTTCTTTTTGAGTTTATATTGATTGGATTTGTGACTAGGGCATTTACATTTTTAGTAAATTATTTTAGATGGTTGATAATTATTTTTAGTTTGTTGATTTGAGTGGTCGAAAAGGACTAGCACAAGGGTTGACCTCAACCTATATAACCAACCCTTCCTCTTCCGAGATTTGGCTTCAACATTTATACCTTGGCCTCCCCGTTTCCACCTCCTTAAAACCATGTTCCAGTAATATTCATAATTTCTATTGTCTAGTGTGAAGTTATGAAGCATTACAGTGTGTCTTGTCCTATAAGTAATGCTTATGCCTTCCTTGTCCGATCACATCAAGGTTTGGAGTCCTAGAATTCCTAATGTAGTTGGATTTAAGTGGTTTATCACCATCATTAGTGATTGCTCTAGAACAATATGGATGTTTCTTATGAAGGACAAATTCGAGACTAGCAATATTATCTTAACCTTTCATAAAATGGTTCAGACAAAATTCGGAGTAACCATAAAAAAGAATTAGATTTGACAATATAGATGACTACTTTAATTAAACTTTTTCATCATTCTTTCATAAAGGAGTTATCCATGAAGCCTCTTGTGTAGATACCTTAACAAAATAGAGTTGCCGAATGTGAAAATAGGCATCTTCTTAATGTTATTTGGGCACTCTTACTTTACAATCATATTCCTCGATCCTTTTGGGGGAGACCATCGTCACGGCTACACACCTCATCAAATGGATGGCCACTAGACCACTAGAAAACCAATGCCCGACAACCTTCCTTGCTACTTTCTTTGATGACCTACATATATTCAACAAAATATCTCTTAATGTGTTTGGCTGTACATCGTTTATTCATATTCACTGGCAAAATAGGGGCAAACTTGACCCATGGGCATTGAAGTGTATTTGTTGGGTACTCCAATACAAAAAAGGATTAAAATGCTACCATCCTCCAACAACCAAATTTTGTGCCAATTGATGTAACCTTTCATGTAACCGAACCTTCCAAGGTCCACTCCCCTATCTTCTTGTAGAGAATTCTATAGAAGATAAGGATGAGTTAGAGGAGCTTCCACCCTTACCTAGTCTACCCATTCCTTACATGGTCGCTCCCTCTCCTAATTGGCCAGATTTGTCCATCTAGTCAGCTGCATTTATCCATCCAGCAGCAGCCATCTGAGCAAGATATTTTCATCCTGTTGCAGCCAACTGAGCTAAATATTTTCAAATTGCAACTGGATTGAATCTTGAAAAATAACTTAAAGTCTACTGAAGAAAGAGTAAGTCCATCACTCATCTGAACAAATCCATGAGTCCATATAATTCCCCTCTCTCTCCTCTTATATCAAGTGACTATCCTCCCTCTTGTGATAGTGAAAATAAATTTGTTTTGTGTGAGCCATAAGTCCTAGAACTACTAGAGCTGTAAGGGAAGGGATAAAGTGAGATTGATAGCAAAGGAGTATACCTAAACCTATGGCATGGATCACCAAGAGACGCTGACTTTAGTGGCAAAGATGAATACTTTCGTGCCCTATTGTCTCTTATTGTAATCTTGGCTGTGTTCTACAACAATTCGATATGAAGAATGTCTTTTTATATGGGGTTAGGAGGAAGAGGTGTACATGTAACCATCACCCGATTAGTGGTTCTTTTAATAATAATGTGTGTCAGTTAAAGAAGGCCTTGTACGATGAAACAATCTCCTGAAGTTTGGTTTGGAAGATTTATAAAGGCTATGCATAACGTGGGGTATAAGGCAAGGAGATCACAAATTGTTTATTAAACATTCATTTGGAAGAGTAACAATTTACTTTTATATGTTAATAATATTATTATGACAAGAAAAGATTCTAGTGAATTAGAGAAGCCATTTGGGAAAACCTTGCAAAGGAATGCAAAATCAAGGAGTTGGACAAATAAAAGTATTTCTTGGAAATTTTAAGTGGCATACTCAAAAGAAGGTATCTTTTTGTCATGTTAAGGTGAAAATCAAAGTAGGCATGCAAGAAGATTGTGATTGACGAAAATCAAGGGAAATATTATTTTTCTTTATTTTGTTTCTTTTAATTTTGTAATCCTTTCTTTTCTTATAATATTCTGTTATTCTTTGTAATGAAGAGAAGGGAAAGGAAGGGGTTATCTTCTCTACTTCCCAGTTCATCCAAACTCTAGTTACAACATACTCTCGATTTTTAAGCGTTTCTCCTCCTTCATCCTCTCAATAGCATACTCCCCCCCCTGAAAAAAAAAAAAGAGTGCCTCTGAGAGAAAAAGAAGGAGAAGAGGATATAACATAAAGCTACCATGATGTTTTGTCGCAGTTTAGATGATGGTGGCCTTGCTAGTTGGTGGTGCTCTCTCTTAAAGTAGGTTTGTTCACATGGTATTTTTTTTTTTTTTTTTTTGTCAATTATTATGCCCTAGCCATGCTTGATGTTCAATTTTTTGTTGGATTCTTCAAGTGTTTGTGTGCGATCTGTTAAGCTAGTGTTCTTCATGATGTGCTTGTAAGGCTCTTGGTGGTTATTTCTTTGATGAAGGCATTTGTTATCTGTAGTGTTTCTTGTTTCTGTAAGGTCTTTTGTAAGTTCTTCATCTTCACCTTGGTGGGTACTTGTGCTCTTCTACTATAGGGAGACCCTATCACTCTAGCTAGGTATTTGAGTTGAGTTGATTGGACCTGGGCTTGGGCTTTGGCTAGTTATGAGGGGTTGTTTTGATCAACTAGGGTGGATTGGTGTTGTAATTTTTTTTGCTTCTAGGGTTTAAGTAGTGTTGTTGTGAAGATATTGAGACGTAAAGTACTAATTATCCAATTGAAAGGTTGTCTGCTTTGGGTTCTTTTTTTTTTTTAAAGAAAAAATGTTAGTTGATTGGACTTTATTGGCCCCTATGATTGGGCATTTGGATTAGGTATTTTCCTTTTTTTTTTTTTTGAGTTGATTATATCATCCGAATTTAAAATGTTTAATCTTGTTGGTCCTATGATCTCGAAAATGTTAA